>JAOTRH010146608.1:0-45172 GCA_034768845.1 Heliamphora exappendiculata | reverse complement strand
TAAATTTTATGTTTTTATTTTACTTATTTTTGTATTTAGTAATTTTTTATTTTTTAATTAAAAATTTTTAAATAAAACTTTGTAAATAAAAAATAAAAAACAAAGAAAATAGATGGTGTAAGTGTGAAAATAAACAAAACATAAGGTGTAAGTGTGAAAATACTATTTTTTTGTTCAAAAGTTAAGTGTTACAAAAATAAAAATTACGGAGGTGCAGTGATATTTTAGATAATAGAATGGATGACAGTGATATAACTCTTAAATACATGGAGTGTAAATGTAATTTACCTATTATTTTTTTACATAAAATAATTTTATATATTTTTTAAAAACATTATAACTTTTATTATACACATTTATTTTTGTTAAAATTTATATTTTAAAAATCTAACATGTTAAAATCTATCAAACACGATCTATATTGAATAAAGAATTATATAAAAATAAATTTTTAAAAATTTTAATAATTTTTTTCTAGCTTAAAGTTTTTTTTTTATTTTAAAGCCACTTTAAGCCAAATTTCTTGGCTTTGTCTTTGGGTTTAAAATCACCCTAATAGTTCATCAAATAAATTTTTTACTTATTTAGCTCAAAATAATTTTAAACAAAAAAACTTAACTTAAAAATAAAATTACCAAACACTGTCTTAATAATAAATCTCACATAATCGTGGCTGCTAAGAAGCTTAGAACACCACCTATTCTACCCCATGTAACAGCGAATACTTTTTCCTTGACTAGAGATTAATTAACTTATTTGGTGGGTTAACAATCATTACTTGGCACAAAGTTAGCTTATAATACGAGTTTTTAGCAAAATTAATGCTAATAGTTATTAATTTTTAAAAGTTTAATTATTAATTATAATTTATAAATTTTTTTAAATATTTTTAATATCTGTTGTAATTTATAATTATTTTTTTTTATTTTAATTATAAATTATAATTTTTACTAAATACTTATAATTTTTGCTAAAAATTATAATATATAAGTCAATAATGCCAAACAGGAAACCACCACTATAATAGTAAAGTTTTTTACAAATTTTAAATTTTACCTTATTGGAGGACGAATGAGAAAGAAAAAAGATAAGATAATGTAAAACACTCACACTGATATGTTGGTTGCAACCATTTATTACAAAATGGATATTTCACCCTTTTTCTCATTCAATGCTGAATGGAGAGACATCTCATGTGTATCATGTTATGTATTAAAGTAAGATGAATTTTTTAAATTTTAGGAAAAAAGTTAATTAATTATTATGAGAGACTAAATAAGGAAGTTTTTAAAAAAGTAAAAGCTAAACGAAACAGAGGCTAGGCTACACAACACATAATTTGCTAAATACACTTATTGAATATATTAGAATATTTCTATATAATACCTGACTATTTACATATTTAAAAACAAATAGATATATGAAAGAGTTTTTAATTTTTTAGCATTTTTTGACTTTGATATTTGTTTTATTATTTAGATTTATGTAATTAAAAGCAGCTATTTTTTAAAAAATATAAACAAAATTAAAAAGAATTTTTACAAAAATCTTAAAAAAGTTAAATTAAAGAAAAATTAATTTTTAAGCGCGAGATAAAATGATAATAGAAAAGAGAAATACCAACTCGCTATCTCTGTCTCAAAATTTTGGATTTGAGGCCGACATGTTGGGCTCTACACATCTTTAATTGCATAATAATTTTTAATTTTAACTTCGATCTGAGTGCTAAAAAAAAATGCTATAAATTGGTTATCAGTCACGTGCGTAGTGCCACTTGACAAGTATGAAAACTAAAAACTACTGATAAATTTATTTTTTAATTAAAAAAATTAAAAAAAAACCTGTAGCCAACTGCTGATGTGACATGTTTATATATTCTTTTAACAAAATAAAAAGGTGACTTCTAACAGGGAGGAGAGAGAAGGGATAGGGATAAGGGAGAAAAAGACATTTTGGCCATACATGGATAAATTAATTTATTTGTTTATTTAATTAAGTTAAATTTTTATTTTTAGTAAATTTTTTTATTATTTATTTCAATTATTATATTTTTAAATTTTTTTCATTGAAACGAGCTCAAAAATTAAAAAAATTATTCAAAATGAAAAAAAAATAAAAAAAAATAAAAATAAACTAATAAGCTAAGTAAGTAAATTTATAAGAGTCAATTGGAGTTGGGTTCTACTTTTAGAAATATTTTATGGAAGAGTTTCATTCATTAGATCACTTTTCTATGAGGTCTTATTTTAAAAAATTTAAATTTTAAAAGCATATTATATCCTTGATCATAATAAACATACAGTTCGTTCTTACTTAGTCCCTCCTACATTGTCTTCCTTCTTCCTGTAGCCTCACAGCTAGATCTGTCACCGTCGTCCCTCATCGGCCTCACTGTCGCCCCTCGCAGCCTTAGTCCCTCGCCGTTGCTGTCGCACCAACTGTCGCTGTCGCACCAATCGATTCTTCGCAACTCTAAGGCACACTCCTAGCTCTGATATGGTTTTTGGAATCTTCTTCTTCTTCTTTGCACTGTGACGCCCTCGGGTTTGGTGTTTTTTTTGGCGATATATTGTTGAATCGGTAAAGTTGTTGTGCACGAGCTTGTTTCGGTTTGTGCGCTCATGCGATTGAGTGGTGGTTCTTCACGCCACTAGAGCCATTGCGATTGAGTGGTGGTTCTCAATGTGAACATTCTCATTTTGTGAACATTCTTATAGTTCTAATTTGGTCTTTGGTGAGGGCGAGAGGGGACGATGACGACGAGTGCGAGAGGGGACGATGACGGCGAGGGCAACGACGAGGGTGACAGCGAGGGCGAGAGGCGACGACGATGGTGAGCACGGCAGCGTTGATGCCTCTGCTGGTGGAAACGAGAGAGACGAAGAACCCAACGAGAAGAAATTAAAAAGTAAGGGCATTTTGAAAATGTTATTACCGAATTGAACTGTGTTGAACATAAAATTTATAAAGGGATTTAAGTGCACTTGACTTATTAAAGTAGAACCTGACAAAAAAAATTTCATAACTAAAATAAATTAATAAATTAATAAACAAGTCTGCCCAAACAGACCCTTTGTTATAGCCACCTGATGCGGTGACATGTCTATTTTTAATTGATACTCTCATTGTTGATGGGTACAGATTGGGGTCCCTGTGAATTTAAAATTATTTTATTTAAAATTTTAAAATTTAATTAAAATAATTTATTATTTATTATATTAAATTTATCAAGTAAGTAATTTTTTTCTAAAAATTAAGTTAATTAAACACTACTAGCCATTTAATAGGGCTAAATTTTTAAAAAAATTTATTCTCAAAATATTATTAATTAATTAATTATTTTAAAATAAACATACTCTCTGATTATATAGATAATAATTTTCGATTCTCTTAATTTTTTTATAAAAATAACTTAATTTATGAATTTAATATAATAAATAATTTTGATTAAATTTTAAAATTTAAAATAAAATAATTTTGAGCTATTGAATTATAATAATTTAAAAATGAAATATCAAACAAATATATTAGTACTATACGACTAATAATATTTAATTATTTAATTTTTTATAAAAATTATTTATTTAAAAAATTTAACATAATAAACGATATCGATTATATTACGAGATGCGCAATAAAACGATCCAAACTTGACTGGGCCGAGGGAGTTAGCCGGAGAAAGGGAGGAGGAGGGGTTATAGCCGGAGAAAGGGAGGAGGAGGGGTTATAGCCGGAGAAAGCGATGGATACAGCTACTATTATGAGCATTCGACCGGCCGCCGCAGCGACGACGACCACCGCCTTATCCTTCAAACACTCATCACTATCTACCATCCTTCGACGCCAGTTACGCCGGCAGCCGCCTTATCTTCTCTCTCCTCCAACCACCACTGCTCGGCGAGCTTGGGCATCCGGCGACGGCGACGGCGACGGCGTTCTCCTGTTCTCCCCAGCCGTCCTTAAAAGCCTGCGATCACCGTACAGATTCCGATCCAGCGCCATCTCTCTCGCCGCCGGAGGCGACGGCGGCGCCGCACTTGTGCGGGACGCCGGGGCGACGGCGTTCGTAATGGCCGGCGCTTACGGTCTCGTCCTCACTTTCGATGTTCTCACCCAGCGGAATCTCATGGAACAGGTCACTCAAATTCTCTTTCTATAGAGATTTATATGAAAAATATACTGTTATAAATGAGATTGTGTTATTTACTGCGAATAAATATACAATCTCCTTCAGGTGAACGGATCTTGAATTCCTCATTTTCAGATCGGCTACTTTTAGGGATTTAATTATCCCTCTCTGTAAATTATGTTTCTGTACTTTTTTTTGGTGTTATGTTTTCAACTCGGGATTAATGGGGTGGTTCTTGGGTTTGGTTTGTCTTCCAGTTAGCATTTTAAACTGCTTGACACTCTGAAGATAAATTGAGCGATCCTCAATCGCAACTTTTTCTTGCCGCGTCGGTTCTATGATTCTAGGGTTCTCGATCTTTTTGAGTGTTCAACTTCATCCGAAATTGAGTGTTCAACTTCATCCGAAAAAACAAGGAGCAGAGCTTCAATTACAATCTGCAGATCAGAGTCACCTTTTTCTTCTCCGAATAAAGCGCCAGAGAGATGGCTGAAACTAAATTCAATTTGTATAACTCCCAACATTCTCGGCTCCCATATCCCACCATCTCTCTCTCTCTCTCCCTTCTGTTTCTCTCTCTAAACCCTGCAACTTCTCTCTTGCGTGGCCTCAAACTGCAACCCAATCCACCACCACCCATGAAACCCAAGGCTCACCACCACACCACCACCGCCGCCGCCGCCGCCACTACCAGTGGTAACTCCAGCGACAGCGGTTCTTCAACCCACCTCATTCACCTCGCCGTCACTCTAGCCTCTCCCAATGCCGCCGTCGACGCCTTCCTCACAAACCACATTCGTTTTCCCGTAGGGAAAGCTTCATCGCCGGCGTTTCAATTGAATTAGCTCAATTTATTTTCATCGTGTCAAGCAACTACGAACGGTGGCGTTTTAAAGGACTGTTTTGTCCAGTTTAAAATGCTAACTGGAGACGAGCCAAACCCGGTTCTAAAATACACACCATTTTGCTTTCATAAATGCTATTTGGAGTCTTACTAAAATTTTTACTAAAAGATACTATTTTATACATTTTTACACACTTTTCAATACATTTCAAAAATTTATCTAGTTTATTTTTTTTAAACAGTGATTTTTAATGTACTTTTGGTGCACTTGTTAGCTTGTGCATGTCATCTCTAGCTATGGTATTTGGCTTCTCTAAAAAAAAAAATATACTAATATTTTTTCACATATTAATCTAAGAAAAAAAACATATGCGTTGATTGGAAATATATATATATATATATATATATATATATATTGGGGTTATAAAATAGGAAATGTGATTAATAGAATAAAGTGGCTTTGGGACTCTTGGCGCAATAGGAATGAGTTAAAAAATAAAATAGTCGTTGAAGGAAGAAAAGGAGACCAAAGAGGGAGACCACAGAGGATAACAGTTATGTGGGTAACTTATAAATTACGAATGGAGGCAAAGGGGGACGACACACATTTGTACGGGGTGACTCGTAAATTCAATTTATTTGATGGGTTGAATTTAGCCCGCTTGAACCGTTAACGTGATGAGGTTTGCAAAAGTGAGCAAACGTGAGTTGGCCGGCGGCAATTCGCTGGAAGCTACTCCGATGATGAAGTTAGAATTGTTTATAAGTAAAAGAAACTGATATGTGCCGTTGACGGGTTCGATCGGGTTGGATTCAGCCCATCAAATAAATTAAATTTACGGGTCACTCTCGTACAACAGTAACTTCACACATCAAGCTTTGAGCTTTCTTCAATTTCGTGTCTTGTATTCATATCTTTGAGTTTCGTTCTTAATTCAATTCCGTGTCAAAGCATCTTATGGTGTTTTAGTCTTAGTTTCAATTTCAGTTCTAGTTCATGTTACAGTTGATTTCAATTAAATTCTGTTTGAATTCGGTTAGGTCTCTCTTTTTTCTTGCAAGCACAAACATGGTATATTTCAACAAAAAGAAAAAAAACCTATTATAAGCAAATTATTTTAAACAATTTTTCCTTTTTCATTTTTCTAAAAAGGTTAACTTTTTAAAAATCAAGTTCTTTAAGCATTCCAAACAATAGCTTACACATACAAAATTATTTTTATATTACACTTCGATCCCTCATATAAATGATCAAAATAACTTTTAACATTCAAACCTCTAAAATTATGCCACCAACCTTCGCTGTTGCCTACCACTGCAACACTCATCACATCTCTCCTTTTTTTCCCACCACTGCACCCACCTTTTATTGCCACCCAGCCCACCTGAAATCCTCCCCAACCTACCACCACAGCCCCACCACCCTTCCTTCAAAACCATAGGTACCACCTCCCTTTTCTCTCTGCACCGCTCCTTCCTCTTATCCCATGACTCTGTACACCACTTCCAACCACTGTTCGAATTATCATAGCCGAACAGATGACCTTCCTTTGGATACCCTGGCCAAACAAATGGAAAACAAATGGCGTTTGGTTGCCAAACAATAGTCACCAGTTTGACACTAGAAAATCGAACACCTCTGTTGCTTGCGATTTGGTACTAGAAGGGGGGAGGGTGGTTGTGTGAACTGGTGAAGAAGGTGGGGTGCAGGAGGCGAGCAGGAGAGTGATGGAGGTAGAAGAGAGCGATGGAGAAGATGAGGAAAGGAGAGGAGGGTGGGGTAGTGGTAGAGATGAGGTTGCAACAGAAGAGGATGAAGTGAGGGAATGAGAGAGAAGAGAGGACGGGAGAGGAGGAGAGGGGATGGAGGCGAGAATGGGTAGGGTTAGAGTTGGTGGCTGTTAGAGGTGGGCGGTGGTGGGAGGGAGGGTTAAGCGTTTGGAGGTTAAGGATGGGAGTATATTGGGTGTTAATGAGAGTGTATAAAGTAATTGATAAAATTTTAAAATTTAAAGATAAGTATACTTAGAAGGTGTGTGTACTGAGCATTTTCTATAGTGCATTTACAATCACGTGGACTAATGTTGCACATTCAGTTCTAATGAATACTTTAAGACAATAGAAAGATTTTCTATTGCAACTATTTTTATTTGGGTAAAATGCACTGACCTTTCCTAAGATTTGTAATTAATACATAAGTATTTTTGTGGTTTAGAAAATAACAATCCCTCTTTGAACCAATGCATACATAGATTACTACTACCATTTTGATGTAGTAATACAAAAATTAGAGGGGTTCACCAGGAATAAAATCAGTATTTTAGTATTTTTGATTATTGATATCAACTCTTCTGACTAACTGGACCTTTCCTAAGATTTGTAACTAATACATAAGTATCTTTATGGTTTAGGGAATTACAATCCCTCTTTGAACCAATGCATACATGAATTACTGCGAGCATGTTGATGTAGTAGTACAGAAATTAGAGGGGTTCACTAGGAATAAAATTAGTATTTTAATATTTTTGATTATTAATATCCACCTCAAACTAATTGTTGACTAATGGAATAGATGGATTTGTAATAAGACTAGAAAGCTTAGGGAGAATACTATAATTTCCTAAATCACATGGGTAGATATGTATTAGTTACAAATTTTAGAGGAAGTTAGTGAATTTTGCTATTTTTTTTTATTTGGGTAAATTACACTAACCTCTCTTGAAATTTCTGACAAAAACAGAAACACCTTATTTGTTTTCTGAAATATCACTGACCTCTCTTGTCAGTGAACAAAAGCAAACTCCGTTTATTTTTTTTAAAAGACGTAAATACCCTTATGGAAGTTTTGCTTATGATCTTGCTCTTTTCCTTGCTGATATAACAATGAATTTTGAATTCTTTCAATTTTTTTTTGGGTATGGAATCAATTTAATTATGTTGTTCTTAATCGGATTTGGATTGAGTTTGTTAAAAAAATGATTTTTTGGTTGTGGTTTTTTCAGGCTTCGTATGAATCCCCTGCAAACCCAAATTCTCCTTCTTCGATTTCTCTTTCTAAATTCCTAACACTTCGTTTGAATTAGGTGATTTGGAAAGAAATGATAGTAATATCACTCAATTAACTTATTTGGATAAAGCAAAGAGGAGAGAAAGGAAAGGAAATGGAGAGAAATAGAGAGATTTGATTTTATCTCAAAACACAAGTTTTGAATCTCTCCAAAAATGGAGAAATTTGGAAAGAAACGAAATCCCTAGCAAAGCTATTTTTATAATGCCAAAACTGACCCTCTAAACACAAAATAAATAAATAAAATGACATTGGTATCCTAGGGTTTTAAATATAAAAAGGCCGAATAATTTTAGGTTTGTCGCTACTCTCTGCCTTTTTTGCTACAACTCCTTGTCCATCTCTCTGTCTTTTCTGCTACAAATCCTTGCGCACCGAAAATTGATACAGGTAAAATAATACTTATGACCTTTTCTGCTATCATAAAGCCTACCTATATAGGCTATTTTTCATGATAAAGTAATAAGCTATTTGAGCATTGCTTTTTATACTTTCTTGGTTGGAGTCTGTGCTACTATTTTATATGAACAATTGTGGAATTTACTTTTTGGATAAAAGTTACATTGTGGATGCTATTTATAGATGCTATTTATAGTTTCATATATATATATATATATATATATATATATTATCATACGTTTTTATAGAATATATCATACATGTGACACCTCATTCCACATAACTGGGAGATACAAAATAAGTCTAGTATATAATGAAACTTATGGGCTATTACTAATAACTTGGGCTTAAACTTTTGGACTACGTTGTTAAGCTCTTTATTCAAGTTATTGGGTCAGTGGTCCACTTGGGTCGTTACAAATGGTATCAGAGGCAACCCTAATTCTTATGTAGGGCTCTATGGTAGTGTGGATAGAGGGGTAGAGGTCTTGAGGTCTTGAGGCTGTATATCTTGTGTACGCTTATGGGATGTTCTGTGTCCCCTAATGGGCTGCTATCCACATTCCAATCAGGGAAGAACTTGGGATAAGCGACGAGAACTCGTATATTTGAGTAGGAGATATTGCGACATTTCATCCCACATCGCTGAAAGATATAAAATAAGTCTAGTATATAATGAAATTTGTGTGCTATTACTAATAACTTGGTCTTAAGCTTTTAGGCCACATTGTTAGACTCTTTATTTAAGTTATTGGGGCAGTAGTCCACTTGGGTTGTCACAATATATGTCTGCATTGCTTGTTTTCATAGTTTATATATATATATATCTTGATTTCCTATTTCATCATACATTTTTTTTTCTATTTTACATGGAAATCGATCAAAGGAAAAATGGAGTGATATCATATATGTTTTCCGTATACTAACTTATTTTATAAAAATGTAGCATATGGATAGGCAAATCAAAGAAAGAAGAAATACCTTGATTATGTAGGATTGAAGGCGAAAACTAGCTGCTGTTCAAGCTATTTGTCTTGTGGTATGTTGGTATTGGCGTAAAAAATTTCTCTTTAAGAAAGTTGTGGATCGTCTTATTTCACACCACGTAGAGAGTAAAATTATTCGAGAAAAAAAAATGACCAATTAAAATCTAATGACAAATGTCGTGATATTATTTGTAGGGGGTCAAAAGCATTTCGAGATTTGTGTAATATTTCAAGAACATAGTGGTCTCCACCTTACAAAACGTGTTACAATTGAGGAACAAGTAGCAACCAGTCTTTACATTTTGTCGCATCACGCCAAGAACTGTGCAATTTCCTTTTTCTTTTATCATTCTAGTGAGACTATTAGTCGTCATTTTCACAATTTTTTGAGGGCCATAATTTCTTTGAAAGAAAGATTTCTTCACTAGCCTGATGATCACAAGTTCCTCTAGAAATACTCAACAATAGGAGATTCTATCCATATTTTAAGGTAAATATTATGTATTTCAATTTTTTTATTATTTTTAATTTAAAATTTTTCTATTCAATGTACCTAATATATTTGTGTTAACATTGTGTTGGAGCACTTGATGGTACACATTTTCCTGATAAAGTAACGCATAAGGATACACCAAGATATCGTGGTAGAAAAGGTTACCCAACACAAAATGTGTTAGCTGCATGTTCATTTAACTTAAGATTCATGTATGTCTTGCCGGAATGGGAGGGAACTGTGTCTAACTCGAGGATAATAAAAAACGCACTCACTAAAGATGATAAATTATTAATTCCCGATGGTAATTTGTAGTAAATCATATTTAGCTTTTATTACATTCTCTTGTCATATTTTACAAAGTAATACTTTTTTTCGTATAGGAGAATTTTATCTTGTCGATGCGGGGTATATGTTGAAGAGTGGGCTTATCCCTCCCTATAGAGGGGTGCGCTATCAATTGAAAGAGTACTCCAATCGTACACCAGAAATTGCTAGGGAATTGTTTATCCTTCGACATGCTTCTTTCCGCAATGCAATTGAAAGAGCTTTTGGTGTGCTAAAATAGTGAGAAAACAACTATTTTTCTCTCCTATTTATCCAAACAAGATGGAGAGAAAACACAATCCTTTCTTCTTCTTTTTTTCTCTGTTATTATTTAAGTAATCTTTTCTTTTCTTTTCTTTTCTCTCCTTGGTTCCCAAACGGAGTGTAACTTTGTCTAATCCCCTTCACTAGTACCCATTTTCTTCAATCTCAATCCTAACAAAACTCATCTCCTCAAATGAATCTTTCAAGGTTGTTAGGTCTCTAAAGAAGAGAGCAGGGTCAATTCTCCATCACTTTTGGCCTCCCTAATTACCGTCCTCGGGGCCACCTTCACCACCACATCCTCCCCGGCGACATCGTTTCCTTCCATCGTGGTGTCGGTGCATTGGCCAAAGATCGTCTGTTCATTGACTGGAGACGTGGTCCGATGCGCTTGAGCTGCCCCATCCTTCCCCACTCTCTCCCATTTTCCTAAGCAGTACTTCTCCTTCTACAAATTCCCATACCCTTCGACTTCGAATTTGAGTTCGAGTCCCTTCTTCTTGAATCCTCAGGCCATACAGCCGTCCACAAACCACTTGTACTTCCCGCAGCCAAATCCCACCAATCGTCCTCATTTCCATTCCCATTCCAGTAGTTACGGTAGTTATGGCTACGGTAGCAGTAGCACTAATTGCAGTTACAACACTGAAGTGAACCCTAGTTCGAACCCAGGAATTTACCTCAGATCGGCAGCAGCTGCTGCCCCACAACAGGCGGGAATGGAAATGGAAAGCGAATGGGGTTCAAGTGGTGGTGGTGGTCGGATTGAGCCTATGATATTCGATTCGGTGGCGGTGGCCCAAGGAAAAACTGCAGCAAAGTGACTGAGGCTATTTGGAGTGAACATGGATTGCCCCATATCGGAGTCGAATGAATGTCACATATTGTCATCCACCACCATAGCCCATGCTACAGTGGCAGTGAATACGAGGATAGAGGCAGTGCCGCCGCCGCCACGAAGTCGTGGGAGATGGTGCGTGGGATGATGACGATTGCAGTTGGGTTTGGACTTGGAGAGATTTTTGGACTTGGGATTATGCCGATTGCCATTTTTGGGTTTGAACTTGGGATTATGACGATTGCCATTTTTTGAACTCCTTCACCACCATTGAACTCCTTCAAGAATTTCCATCGAAAAGTCAGATATATTTCGTCGTAGAGGAGGATAAGAGGGAGGAAGATGGAGAGAAAGGGGACTGGTTTTATTGGTGGAGGGAAAATTTGAAATTTTATTAATTATTAATGTTAATATTATTTTATTGGTAACGATTTTTTAACAGAAAGAAAATGGAGGGAAGGTACATGTATATTGTTTGATAAAGTAGAGAATATTAGTGTAATTTTAAAAAGTAGAGGGGATGTTTATGTTTTTATCAAAAATCTCAGGGGATGCCAGTGTAATTTATCCTTTTTATTTTTATTTTTTTGAAAAAAAAAAGGATTTATACAAACAGGTAAATTGTGTTATCTAAAACAAGATTGATTGGACACACTCAACGCATCTAAAAATTCATGTACGGTTCAAATTTTCTTCTGCAACATGAAAAATGTAGTATTATGTTTGTCCTAGCAGAAAGATAAATTGTGTTCACTAAAACAAGCTTGATTGGACACACTCAACGCATCTAAGAAATTTATATACGGCTCAAATTTTCTTCTGCAACATGAAAAATGTAGTATTATGTTTGTCCTAGAAGAAAGATTGGTCCTCTAGTTTCATTTTGAAGGCAACATACAATGTTAGGAATAATGCGAAGGAAAACAATTCCAATATGGTTTTCTGTACGACTAATCCTGTATTTTAGAAACAGTGGATTTATAGAAATACCACATCCCATGTTTAAACTTAAAATTCCTGTTTTAAGATTCTTAGGGTTCTTTTAACCAATACACATGTTTTCTAACACAACCAACATATAAATTGACCATTGTTAGACTTCGTTTGGTAACCTGGATTAAAGCCATACTTTTTGTTGTTGTTGTTCTTTTTTTTTTTCTTTTTTTTTTTTGACTTTAAGTTAAATAAGTAAAAAATTTGTGCCCCTTTAAGCCACTATGCAAAGGGAAAAAATTGTGATTTGACCGTTGAATTTTTTTTTTGCCTTTAAACAAAATGGTTAAAAGCCCCGCTTTAAGTCGAAACCAAATGAGGCCTTGGTTTTCTTTCTTGAATGATGTTACTGCTGCTGGGATGCTAGCGTAAATTATATATAAGTCCCATTTTAGAATGTTGTTTTTAGATAAGTTCTGTTCAAAAGTGCCATGTTCCACTAGGTTCTATTTTAAATTTTTCTGAAAACATAAGACCTTAATACCCCTGGTTGTTAGTTATTGCAGCGTGATATATATGGAAGGATTGTACCCATATTTTTATATTTAAAAATTTATATTTTCTTATTTTTAGATATTGGATACAATTTGACCAGATTTTAAATATCATACAAACTAATCTGTATTAATTCGGACCCTCAAAATATTTACTGAATATACACACAATCGTATTAATAAGAGCCACACGGGGAAGAAGATTGTTTCAAGCAATTTTCTGGTTTTTTTGCACGGTGAAGACGACTTTGTTGCATTTTTCTTGAGGTGGGCTGGTGATTTCTAGTATACAAACGGTTTCTGATTATTTTTTCACGTTGAACATTGATTCCTTCATTTTTCGTGAGGCGCGCTGTTGATTTTTGGTATATAACTTTGGTTATTCAGATTTCGGTAAGTAAACCCATTTGAATTTTTCGTTGCATAAAATGATACATGACAAATATCGTGTGTATCATTGTTGCAAAAAATGATACACTAAATATAATACGCACATCTGATGCAGAAAATGATACAAAGGAAATGATACATTATTCAAAACATTGAAGTTGTACTTTGTTGAGGAAATGATACACTTGTTCGAAGACCACAAAAAATGACTCATTTTTTTTGTGAAACACTATTTGCTGCATTAGAAAATGGTTCAACTTTAGAGTAACAAAGAATGATACACTAACAACATCAGAAAATGATACATACCAAATAGTATATCAGAAATGATACACTATTTGTTAACATCACAGAAAATGATAACATATTAGAATGTGTTCAGTAAACAGCGTATTATATTTAGTATATCATTTTCTACAATAATGATACATACGATATTTGTTATGTATCATTTTCTATAACGAAAAATTCAAAGGGGTTTACTTACCGAAATCTGAAGATTTTCGCCTATGAGATTTTCGGCGAGTGTGAAGATTCTTCTTGTTCTTCGAATCTACATTCCAAACCTAATCGGTAGCCACAGATTCATTTTCCTGAATATTACGCTGGTTTTTCGTAGTCCATGGATGGTCAAGATCTCCACGATCACGTTTTCGTGCCATTCGAAGCATCAAAATCGGAGATGATCGGGTTTGCTTCGATTTCTTGCTGATTTCTCGGAGCCATTGCACTTGAACGGAAATGAGATAGGTGCGAATGGGGAATTGAATGGAAGGATACAATTGGAAATCTAATTCAAAACGAGACTTGTAAGAAAGTTGAACTTTCTTTAGGACTAAATAGTAAAATGAAGCATAAAATGGGATTTGAGTAAAAATTACCCTTAAAAATATAGCTGTATATTCATCAGATACGTTATTCTGTTTTTCCCCCTACAAGAGTACTATGCACATTTTTATGTTAGGTCTCATTTTACTAGGGAAATATCTCACAGTTAACACAGTGTGCAATATTTGGACATCAAACTTGCAAGTAGGGTACTCTGGATTTGACTCAATTAACTTCATCTCCCACAGTTGGTTTCTTAACGTGTATTTATTGTTGGGTAATTGATTTTGGCATATACATGGCACTTGCAGTTCTAGCTTCTATAATGCAGTATTAGAATACGTATTGATACCGATAAGATAGTCATGTATCGGTCGATATCAAACAGTAGTGACCAATATATTGGTAAATATCGGTATCAGAAGTCAAAATCTCATTACGACTTACGTATAGGCTGATACTATGTAGGTGTTTGGCATTGCTGAAATTAATAATTTATAGAAGTTGAAGGTTTGAGTGTTTGATAAATATGTTAGCTTGTAAATGAAATAGAAAAGAAATTAATCATAACTTGTAGCAAAAGTTGTGGATGTTTGGAAAAAACTTATAACTTATTTTTAAGATTAGTAGCAAAAAACTAAAAATTAACTCGAAAAGCTCAGCCAAACACCCCCTATGCGTAACGACTGATATTTAAAACCCTGTTTTTAGCCCTTTTGAAACTTAGGAGCATTGGGATAAATTGGTGATTCAATGCTTGAGCTCTAGAATGGATGTAACAAGTCCACTGACAATATGTGGAAAAAATGATTTTGTAATAGGTATTTTGATTTTGAAACAGAATTGTAGAGCTAAATAAAGGGGCTGAGAATGACGGCTGATCTACATATTCTGAGATCGATTTATGGTCCTGCAAAAAGGGTGCTACTAATTTTGTTATATTTCTCAGCATAGAGATTCCCATTTTTTCATTTCTATAGTGATAAAGAATTCATTAGAAGGATTTTCTAATCCTTTTAAAACTAAAACCTTCTAATTTTTTAAAAATGAGCAATAATTTATCATTCAGTTTAACTATCTGCCTTGCTTTTCTCATGACAATTTTTTCTCTTTGTCAACCCATTTGAACAGAGTTTGAGCAGAAAACTGGTGCATATATTGTCTGGCTTGCTTTTCATGGCTTGTTGGCCAATATTCAGGTGTCCACTCTCCGTCTTCAAGAGTTCAGTTTTTTTACCTAAATACTTATTTTCTACCTTGAAATAGTGATTTCCCCTAACTACTTTAGCTGATCATTTTAAATTCCTAGAGTAGCACCTCGACAGAGGCTCGCTACTTTGCTTCCTTGGTTCCTCTGGCAAATTGCTTAAGGCTCGTCACACATGGCCTCTCTCTTGCCACCGATGAAGGACTGATAAAATCTGTTACTCGAGAAGGAAAGCCGGAGTAAAGCCTTTAAGCATCACCATTCATCTTTTATGATTTATTTTCGTCTCTATCGCACCAAATGAGTTGTCTTTTAACTTTGTTGAGTTTTCCCTTGCAGGGAGTTGCTTAGAGGCCCTTTATACTACGTTCTCATACTGATCATGTCTGTTATTGTCTTCTGGCGCGAGTCGCCAGTTGGAGTGATCTCTCTAGCAATGATGTGTGGAGGGGATGGTAAACCTCTGCTTTTACGCTTTTTGTTTGTTTGGTGGAAAATATTTTTTGGAAAACTTTTTCCACGTAAAACCATTTTCTGAAAATCTTTCCCATGGAAAACATTTTATGGAAAATCTTTTGTATGGAAACTATTTTGCAGGAAAAGGTTTTTAGAAAACATTTTTCAAGCTTGATTTTCTTGAGAAGAACATTATGTGCATACATTTATATGTATATATTTGTATATGTGTGTGTATATACATAATGAATTTATACATATGTATATGTATACATTATATATATTTATGTATGTATAATTCTCTTAGAAACAAGTTCGAAAAACATTTTCCACTTTTAATTCGTGGAAAACGTTTGCCGCCATAATCAACTCATTTTCATAGACTATGAAAATCTTTTCCTTTGAATTTGGCTTGTCATCTACCAAGCACAAGATTAAAAAAAAAATTAATCTAGAAAATGTTTACCGCTACCAACCATCATAAAGGTTTTTCAGAAAACGTTTTCTATCAAAACAAATGGAGCTTTAATCCAAATTTGATATCTCTCCATTCTTCAAATGACTCCCTTTCTAACTTCATATTTTGTAGGCGTTGCCGATATCATGGGAAGGCGGTTTGGAGCCGTAAAAATTCATTATAACACAAACAAGAGTTGGGCTGGTAGCATCTCCATGTTTCTATTTGGATTCTTGATTTCCATGGGGTGGGTTTTTCAACCTCTGTGATGCGGCTTTTGGTGATTAACACAATTTTTTTCGATATTTATTTCCTTGGTCCAATTCCTTTGGTATTCTCACTAACCGACAAAGTTATTGAAGGGGTTCTTGTTTTCAACATTCTTTCTCAAAGCAACAAACTCAAGTTCATATTCCCATTTTCTTCTTTTACGTGTTTCGGTTACACTATTTTTTTGCCAATCAATGCAAGTGGTGGTAGATTAGCTTTACCCCCCACATGGAATTTGATTTTAACAACTACATTTTATTTTATTTTTGTTCATATGATAGGATGCTCTACTACTTTTCAGCCCTTGGATACTTCCAGATGGATTGGGTTTGGACGGTGGAGAAAGTTGCTTTAGTTTCTTTGATTGCAACCTTTGTGGAGTCCCTTCCAACAACAGGGGTTGTGGATGATAACATATCTGTTCCTTTGGTAAGCATGGTAACAGCATTTATGTGTTTTGGCTATTAGCTATTTTTTTATTATTATTTTTTATGTTTTCTAGTTATCAATAATCACTAAACGTACTCATCTGAGTATTTATTTTGTTTATTTATGTATAATTTTTATTTTTTACATGGGTCTCCTTGTAGATTATTGATGCTACTGTTTATTATTATTATTATTATTATTATTATTATTTATTTTTTTAAAAAAAATTATAAGTAATATATTATTGGTACTAGTTGATCGAATAAAAGGAAGCATATCTCATATATGCAGATTGATTGTTACAGAGATAGGGCCCGTTTTATGAAAAAGAAGAAAATGTTAGAAAGTAAAACTGGGAGATAGTGAAGTGAAAACAAAAGGAAATAGGTTTTTTTTTTTTGGCATTCGTTTGATCAGGATAAAAGATTTGGAAATTTTTTTTTCTATTTGTCCAAATTAAGTTAACTTATTTTAAATGAAGTCAATTTGTTTAGCTATTGATCCTAGAAAAGAGCACAAAATTAAAATTAAAATTATAGATAATTACTTTTTCTTTCTTTTGCATTTTCTTGTTGTTCCTTTTTAAAAAAAAAGGAAAATAGAAGGTGATCTTACATATTTGTGTTAGTGTTTTTGCATTGAAGAATGTTTAAGACGATTAGGACGTAATGATATAATGTAGGCATGTCAAGCCAATGTGTGTCCAAATTTGTAAATAATAGTGCCTAACTTATTTTTTAACTAGGCGGATCGGATCGTGCGTTGGTCGAAGCAACAAAGCTACTTGGTTTGAAAATCACTTCAATGAAGAGGATTACAAATCTCTTAGTGTTTGAAAAGAAAAAAAAAAGAAAAAGGAAGTGAAATGTGAATGAAATGGACTAAACTAGAAAATTGAATTGAAAACTAGAAAGTGAATTGAACTAAGAATGTGATGCACTCGGAAATCCTTGAAATATACGAAAATGGAATGTTGAACTTTGAAAGGAAATTTTATATATGATCTTGAGCCACTTTAGGGAATTTTTCAACCCGGTAACTCTTGTCTTAAGACTCATAGGGGCTGTTTTGTGTGAGGGTTTTGAAAAATGGAAATGAAGATAATATCCTGTGGGCCTATAAATGAAGTGTTTGAAGAGTCCAAATAGTTGGGATATGATATCCCAACAAGTGCTCTATATTGGGATATATAATACCTGAGTGGGAGGGGAATTATATATCTGCTTCAAACAAAAACCCTACTTCTCTCTTTCTCTTCTCTGTTCTCTCTTTGGAATAATAGACTATATTTGCATTTTAATAAAATTGCATATTCTGCACATAGGCAGGTGGGATTGGATAATAAAATTGCAGTATTTTTATTTGCATTTTAATTGATTGGGTTGCATTTTATGGATTAAGAAAGTTTTTTGAGAAAAAAAGGAATATATTTCAAATATACAAATTTTTAATGGTTAAAAAATAAAACAAAATATAAATATTTAGGTGATCCCGCAACGCAAGAGTTGGATGATTGCTAGTCTTTAAAAAAATTATGATGCTAAGCTTTGAAAACATATATCATATAAATACATATGTCACTAAGGGCAAATACGAAAATTCATGTTTATGTTCACAAATTTATATATATTATCTATTCATATCTATTTCTAAGCAAACAAGGTATATGTTATTCCTCAGTAATATATATCTATATCTAAAGTTATATCTTTCACATTTTATATCTATTTGCATATTTAAAAATATTTTATATTCGTTAATTTATTTTCAGACAATCAAACGAGCTCATAGTTTTCTTGATAGCACGAATGAAAACGGGAGTGCCTCCCGTCCTAAGAGACCATCAATTACCCTTTCGAAAAAGGAAGTTCTACATAGAGTAGAAAGAATCACGTGACACTCCTATGAAAAAAGCATGAATGACCCAGCCTGATTAGGTGGAAGAAGAAAGCCTTCGATGTCCCACTAAGACATTTAACCTAGACCTCCAAGAACAACACGAGCCCATGATAACTATGGTAGGTCTTGCTCCAAATATAAAGTTCAAAAGGGCTATAAGGCTTTGTTTTCAACTCGCCCCGCTACAAAAGCAAAACAATTATAGCACCCCGTCACCTCCATCTCTATTGATTCTTGCCCCTGTAAGTCTGTACGTGCTCCTGTGAGAATCACCAGCAAGAATTGCATTACCTCTTGCTCCCAAAACTGTCACACCAGGCATAGTTCAAATGCTCGTCACTAACACTCACCATATTCCTTGGGCTTATTTGCAAGTCCAAGATTTAGAAGAAGGTGAAAAGTGGATTGACGAAGTAGGGGAATGACCCAAATTCGGAGGATGTTATATCTCGAAAGAGATCAAAAGGAAAAGTGGACTCGCCTCCACCACCACAATTGACTCAAAAAGAGACGGCAGACGTCTTGAAGGTATTGAAGAAGAGCAAATACAACTTAATGGAGCAACTGAAGAAGACCTCGGCTCACATAGAGATTTTGTTTTTATTGCTCATTTTCAAAAGTCACTAAAAAACATTGCTTAAAATCCTAACGGAAGCACACGTATCCAAAAACATCTCTCCAGATGGTTTCCAAAATATGGTAGGTCTCATAATGTCCCCTAACATCATAACCTTTTCAGACGATGAGATTGTACCAGAAGGAACAGAACATACCAAAGTACTCCGCATCGCCATCAAAACCAGGGAAATGATCGCAGCCCGAGTGCTAATTGACAACAATTCAGCTCTAAATGTATGCCCGTTTGCCACCCTGGAGAGATTTGGAATGAATCAAACATATAGCTCTAACCTAGCAGCATGATAATCAGAGCATTTGATGGATCAAAGCGGGAAGTCATGGGAGAAATATAATTGCCAGTTGAAATTGGACCCTAACCTTCTTAATCAGGTTCTAAGTCCCCCAGATCCCATTGGATTACAATTTCTTATTAGGAAGACCATGGATTCACATCACGGTAAGAGTCGCGTCCAGTCTACACCAATTGATCAAATTCAGCATTATCGGACGACTCGTTACAGATTTTGCTGAGGGATATTATGTTACGTATGCGACTCCATTCCTACCCTTCGTTGAACTATGGAATCCTCTAATTTTCATGCTCTAGAATATGATTTAACTATTCAAGGGCTTCTTGTTCTTCCTGAGTATTTAGAAAGTGGAAAGCCAATGGCGGCTATTTCAAGAGTCAAGGTTTCAAGCCAGGAAAAGGGCTCGGAATAATTCGACAAGGAAACCTCGATCTCTGTTCTATACCAGTACAACCTCACACCACTAGAAAGCAGGCGCCGGAACTGGGAGAAGATTAAGGTGAAGAAAGCTCAAATAAGAAAGCCTCGCACAACGATTCCTCAAGTTCAAGGTTAAGGCGTTGTATCCGTCTAAGAAAAGTAAGAAGAGAGATTAGGTAGAGGAATCCAACATTGTGGTTCCATCAATCCTACCAACCAATAGTGAAAATCTGGAAGAATTAGTGCTAATCGTGGAATGAGTTGCACTATTGTTCATAGAAGAAGATTATTTAATGATTGAAATTTTAGCTGAAGAAGAATCACATCTATCTACCTGTCAAGATTATATACTAAAAATTATGATTTTAATTTTAGTATTTAATTTTATTTTTTAAATAAGATTAATTTTAAAAAAAAAAAATTTATAAGAATTTTAAAAAGCAATGTATGCATTTCATTATTTATTTAATGTCGTGCATTGACGTCTTTTATTCTACCTAGTATTTAATCTGATGTGTAGAATTCGACTTACTCATAGAAGATCGAATTAAAAGTTCTTGTAAAATTTAAGTTTTTGGTTCATAGTCTTAAAAGAAATTGGACAAACCATCGGTACGATTGTAGTATAATGTTTTAGTAGATCTGTTTTGATTACGAGAAACAATAATTATTTTGACGATTATTCCGACTCATTGTACTAGTACATTTTGTGTATATTGAACAAGACCAAGTTAGGGTAATTAATTTTGTACTCACTATATAAATTAATTTACACCATATGATTATTATAATTGCTTATGCTCTTAATTATGAAATAATTTTTAGACACATATATTTAATATTCGTTGTTTTGATTCATTAGAGGGTGCGATCTTTTATGGGTCTGTAATACCGGTAAGTTGGATAACGATATTAATTATATAGTGAATATTAATTATTGCCGGAATGCACGTATCAAAATATTGGGATTGATGATACCCCATTGAGGAATCTTATAAATTTTGATCGAGCTAAACTTTGCAGGTGAATTTTATAATCCTGTAGTCAAATAAGTTAAGCGGAAGGTTTTAAATTTTTTTTTAAAGAAGTTGATTAAATATAATTTTTATTAATTTAATTTAATTGGTGGGTATCTGTAATCTTAACGTAGGGAGGATAAATAAGTATTTAATAATAAGAGCTCGAATACTACGATTTTGAGAATAAAGTTGGGAGTGCAATTGTAATTATTTAGTAGAATGAATTATAATTTATGTTTTATGAAATTACTTCTGGATTGAGGTAGAATTTTATAATTATATTAGAAACCCATGTCTTATTACTCAATAGGTTACTCTTGTAACCTATTTAAATGCGATTATAAACCATGATGCCATAATTCATATTATGCAGTCAATTGAAAAGGAAGTTAGGCTTTTCACGTTCTCTGTAACCTAAATCTAATCAATATAGGTTTTAAAGAATACGAAGAACGTACTCCACATTACAATCGTGTGTTTTGCATTCAGAAATACAACAGAAACCTTGTTTGGGAAATTTGACTTCTAGTTAATTACCGCGACAGCTTGTTAACTAAAGTTTTTGGTAACAAATGGAATCAATCCAATCGATTTTCGACATGTATAATTCTAGACTAACTTTGGGAGTTATACTGAATTTTATTTTTGATTATTTGATATCAAAAAATTTTAATTTGGAACATATTTCGGCAATTGTCCGTTCGATTTTTTTTTACTAAAATTATAGACATAATCTTAAGATTTTGGCAATTTACCCCAATACCACCATCGATGCCGCTTGAGGAAAAGCTCACTAATTGGGCCTTAGAGGAAACCTTCCGAGCCTTCAAGTTTTGGTAAAGCTTGCACACAGTAGCAGTTGGTTTTGTTATCCTATTTATTTTGTTTAACAAATGCATGTTTGATAAAAAGTATCATGTTATACTACAATGTCAACACCAGTGTAATGATACTGTTTTAATATTAATGCATAAAGACTTTGTTTTCCTAAAATTCTTTTTCAAAATTTATTTTCAAGGACTCACAAATCAAATTCACTGGCCCTCATGACACAAAAGCTTTAATACTCAGAGAAGTTTGTGTAGAGAATTGAATCTCACGAAACTAAGATGGTGCATACAAACTAAATCAAATGTGGTGCAAGACGAAGATCATACAACAAAAAAATACTGTACTACGATGTTCGGTCTGGACGGACGGGGAAACCATCCGAACGAAATCTGTACGAAATGAACAATCTTGAAATGGAACCTCAAAACAGAAACGTAATACACCCGCAAGATATAATAGGAATTATACCTAATCGATTCCACTAATTTGATCACATTTTTGTTCTTGAACTTGAATCTAAAGATCAACACAGTAACCAATTAGCAATCTTTTCTTCGTTCAGATTTGCTGTTGTATTCCCAACTGTCGAAAAGCACAAACTAAGTGTGGATTTAGATCCTCTGTGCTCTCAACTTGTCTGGCTATCTCTCTTTTTTTCGGTTCTCATGAATACGTGCAAAACCTAAAAGACTGAAGTGATTATCATCTGGCGGCCAGCTAGGTTATAACGACATATAAATAGGCTATAACAGAGACCTGCGGAGTAAATAAGATATAAATTTTCAATGTAATTATGAAATTCTACCTCAACCCAAAAATAATTTCATAAAAACATAAATTATAATTCATTCCACTAAAGAATTATAATTGCACTCACGACCTTATTCTCAAAACCAATTATTCGAACTCCTGTTATTAAATACTTATTATTCTCCTCACGTTAAGATTACAGATACTCATCGATTAAATTAAATTACTGACAATTAATTTAATCGGTTTCTTTAAAAATTTCTTAAGCTCTTCCGCTTAACTTATTTAACTGTCGGATTATGAAATCTAGCTGTAGGGTTTGACTCAGTCAAAATTTTTATGTTTTTCTTAAGGGGGTATCATCAATCCTGATCTTTCGGGATGTGAATTCTGTCAATAATTAATATCCACCATATACTTAATACTGTTATTTAACTTATTGGAATTATTGACTCATATAAATCGCACCCTCTAATGAATCAAAACAATGAATATTAAATATATGCAAATAATAATTATTTTGAAATTAAGAGTATAAACACTCATAATAACAATGTGGTGTGAATTAATTTATATAGTCAGTATAAAATTAAATATTCAAACGTGATCCTATTCAATATGCACAAAGTGCATTAGCACAGCGAGTCGGAACAATAGACAATACTATTATTTGTTCCCTGTAACCAAGACATGTCTAATAAAACTCTGTGCTACAATCATTTCGATGGTTTGTCTAATCTATCTAAACTGTGAACCAAAATTTATATTTCACAAGAACCTTTAATCTGGTATTCCGTGTGTAAGCCGAATTCTACATACCAATTTAAATACTGTGCAGAATAAAAGACACACATACATAATATTAAATAAATAATGGAACGCATACACTGCTCATAAAGATTCTTATTAAAATAAAAAAATAATTTTTATTAATAAATAAAAACAATACAAAAAATTCAAACATGATTTTTAGTATACATCCATAACAGTTTGACGATAGTGACAAAATGCATGTCCACGGGGAATATATTTTTGCCACCAAAGATAATCAAGATGAAATTAAACAGTGGGCAGAACAACACAAAAACTGAAGTACTCTGAATGTAGAAGAGACAAAAATCATTAGTTTGGTGATTGTAAACGATCCTAAGAAAATAGATCAAAATAGAATCGGGGTTAGATCAATGGCTGGAAAGGGAATGCACCAAATTGCTTAAAGCCTACCAAGATATTTTCGCACGGTCATTCCAAGACATGCCTAAATCAAACATTTCCATTGTAGAACATCGACTCCTTTTTAGATCCTACCATGAGGCCAATTAAACAAAAACTTCAAAGGATAAAATCAGAATGGCGCTTGCAAGTAAAGTAGGAAGTAGTCAAATAATTCAATGCATGATTCCCCCGGGTAGTGGAATACCTACAGTGGCTCACCAACATAGTTCATGTACCCAAAAGATGGTAAGGTACGAATATGAATCGATTCTCAAGATTTCATTATCTCAACAAGGCAAGCTCAAAAGCTGACTTTCCTTTCCTTTATCCCACTTAGATATTCTCTTTGATAACATTGCGGGACATCAAATGTTCTCATTCATGGATGGATTTTGGGGTATGACCAAATCAAAATTGCACAGAAAGATCGAGAGAAGACGACCTATATCACTCCCTGGGAGTTTATTATTACATAGTCATGCCTTTTAGACTAAAGAATGCTGGGCTAACTTGGGTCCAACTATTATGTCATTTTTAATAAAAGCTATTTTTTTGATCTCTTAATGACTTTTCAAAATTAAAACTCAATTTTCAATGCAAGCATTGCTTGCTTTAGAAATGATTTTAAAGGTTGTCTTAACACACCCAAACTATCGGACAGGTGGCGACTCCAACTTTTTCAAAATCAAGACCAGAGTTCAGCTATTAAACACATTTCATCTTTGTCGCATTTATGTTAAGATTTTCGGACCTATTTTGCTAAAAACACCATTCGAGAGTTAAAAATCTGGGCTTGACAACTATCGTTATGTCTTAATATATTAATATCTCAACAAACATCTCATGTGATATTTATAACTACGTATCTCTTTATTTTCAGAGAATATATTTATATTCATAACGGTGTATTTTTGTATTTCTAAAGAGTATATTTCTATCAAAGTTTCAGACAACATATTTCTATCCACAACCGCGTATTCTCTTTTTCAAAGAATACATTTTTTTTTTACTATTTTGAACATTTGACAAAAGAATGAGATTGATCCATTAAAAAAGAGACTAAATGTAGGAAAGTACCCAAAGGGCGTAGTTGGGTACCCAACACTTTTCAATTTGAAACAGTAAACTTCCAAACCCAACTCTCATTTTAAAGACGAAAATGGAAGTTACACTTATATTTGGAAACTCAAACTTCAATACTTTCTTTTAGAAAAAAATTGATAAGTTTTCTAAAGCTGGTAAATTTTGTCAAAACTTTTCAAAAATACGTCTTTTCTTTTTAGGAACAATTAAAATGGTGGCCTAACACATTAAAGAAAAACGTTTGATGGCGAATTCAAAATTTAAAGCTGTTTACAAATTCAGTTCGAGTCATAGCTGTTGGGAAAAACTGTTAAGATGTTAAGATTATATTTATGATTTTAGTCAAAAATTAACTGGACGGGTAAATGCCGAAATAGGTTTCATATTAAAACTCTTTGATATCGAACAATCAAAATAAAATTCGGTAATACTCTTAAAATTTGTTTTAGGATTATACCTTTCGAAATCTGGTTGGATAATTTCGGTTGCTGTAATAATTTTTAGTCAATGATCCGTCGTTGTTTTTGAATTTTAGTCAAATCTCCGACACAAACCTTTTGCTGTATTCCCGAATGTCAAATACGAACAAAGTATGGGCCTTGATCTATCGTGTTCTTCAAAATTTTCTTAATTAAGCTTAGAATTTTCAGATAACGTATAAACTCTAGTCACCTAATCACTGACAGAATAATATAAATTATGACGTCAGGTTTTATAACAACATATAAATAGGCTACAACGGAGATCTGTGGAATAAATAAGACACGAGCTTCCAATGTAATTATAAAATCTTGCATCAATCCAGAAACAATCTCATTAAAACATAAATTATAATTCATTCTACTAAAGAATTATAATTGTACTCCCAACCTTATTTTCCAAACTGTGATATTCGAGTTCCTGTTATTAAATACTTAATTATTCTCCCCACGTTAAGATTACAGATACCCGCCGATTAAATTAAATTACTGACAATTATATTCCATTGGCTTCTCTAAAAATTTCTTAATTCCTTCTGCTTAACTTATTTGACTATCAAATTAGAAAATCAATCTGCAGAGTTTGGCTCGGTCAAAATTTATAAACTTTTTTAAGGGCATATCATCAATTCCGATTTTTTGAGACGTGAATTTCGTAAATAATTAATATTCACCATATAATTAATATAACTATCTAACTCACTGAGATTATAAATCCATATAAGTTCACACCATCTAATGAATCAAAATAACGAATATTAAATATACACAAATACTAATTATTTTGAAATTAAGAGTATAAGCACTCATAATAACCATTGGGTGTAAATTAATTTATAAAGTCAGAATAAAATTAATTACCCAAATTTATTCATGTTCATTACATAAAAAGTGTACTAGCACAATAATTCGGAACAATTGTAGAGACAATTATTATTTTCCGTAATCATGACATATCTACTAAAATATTGTGCTATAGCCATACCGATGATGTGCTCAATTACATTTAAACTGTGAACCAAACTTTATATTTTACAAGAACCGATAATCTGGTCTTCTGTGTATAATTCGAACTCTACACACCAGATTAAATACTATGTAGAATAAAAGATACTCATACAAATTATTAAATAAATAATAAAACGCATATATTACCCATTAATATTCTCATAAAATTAAAAATTAATTTTATTAAAAAATAAAATTAAATATTAAAACTAAAATTATGATTTTTAGTATACAATCCTAATATCTCAAACACATCTGGGCCCGTAGGCATACAACCCATTTATCGCACACGAACCAAATTGACGAGAAAGACCTCACATGTCTTTTGTCCGCCGCGATAAAGGTGGTAGTTTGGGATCAAATGAAAATCCACTTCTTAGTGCCCATGATGGCATGGAGCTTTGGTGAAAACGACACCATTTTGAGAATAGATAGAGATTAATATACAAAAAATAAAAGCGATGTCATTTTGAACACAACAGTTGCCCCTTAAGGGTGCAACACACACCCTCAACCCTTGATACGTATTCTTATCTATACCACTATAATGCGCAACATACTAGGCTTAATATTACACTTATTAAGACATTAGATCTCTCTTCTTTAATACGCGTCGTCTAATAAAGGGTACCATTTATTCTTTTAAGAGAATTATGATTTATTTTGATACTTAATGAGATTTGATTAATTTGTGTTTTTTACATGGGTAGTTTATACAGTGAGAATAATAAAATAAGCTATTTAGATCAACAAAATGGGAACAAAGTGGACTCCACGCTCCTCAATTGTGCCATGCAGTCCACTTAAGACATGCTTAATATGTCATATTAATAGAGGGGATACAAGGACTATATATATATGTTGAGGTTGTGTCTTGTACTTTTGGGCAATTTAGTTTAGGGGAGTCCATCGAGCAGACCATAGACTGCTCGAGCGGTCCGTGGTGGAAACGCATTTTATTGGCGGCTAGAGTTGCAACCGTAGTGTGGTTTGATCTAATTTGGGGTCTATATAAATAGGGTTTAAGCACTAAAAATCCTAAGACACATAGAGAATAAGGCACAATGTGATGATACATCAGAGAGGCTCAAGTTGAGACCAAAGAGTGTAAAGAGATGCTCAAATACAATAGAGTAAGGCTCAGATTTGGAGATTAGAGAGTGTAGAGCTAGTTCTTGTAATTCTTATTGTCAAATAGTGGATGATTCTTTCTTGTTCTCTCGTGGAGACAGTTAATTACCCGAATCATATATATCTTGTATTTTTCTTAGATGTTCTTGTTCTATCATTATTTTCTTTGCGTGGATTGAAATTTTAAGACACAAATTTCCTAACGCAGTAGAAAAAGGAACATAGACTAATAGACGTGGTGGTAAGTGGAGTTACCACTACCACACAGAAGAAATCCTATAACGACGACTCAGATCTCTAGTATATACGGCTTGATCAGAGGCGGAGCATCCATACTCGAGAAAGTGGTGTAGGATGAGGCGGCCAGCAAATCTTCGAGATGGTTCAAAAATTCGATCCAAAGTGGAGATCGTTGGGGTTGTGTCTCGTATTTCTGGACAGTTCAGTCCAAGGGAGTCCGCTCAAGCGAACCATGGACCGGTCAAGCAGTCCACGACATAAACGCATTTTATTAGCGGCTAGGATTGCACCTGTTGCGTGGTTTGACCTAGTTTTGGTCTATATAAAAGGGATTTAAGCACTAGAAAGCCTAAGACACATAGAGAATGAGACACAATGTGAGGATACTTCAGAGAGGCTCAATTTGAGGCTAGAGAGTATAAAGAGAGGTTTAGATACACTAGAGTGGGGCTCAAATTTTGAGATCATAGAATGTAGAGCTAGTTCTTGTAATCCTTATTGTCAAATAGTGAATTATTCTTTCTTATTCTCCTGTAGAGACAGTTAGCCGAATCACATATATCTTGTGTTTTTCTTAAATGTTCTTGTTCCGTCATTATTTGCTTTGTATGGATTGAAATTTATGTTTCTTTTTCTGCTGCGTTAGGGAATTTGTGCTCTAAAATTTCAACAACTAGTATCAGAGCTTCTAGGTATTAGTTTAATGACTCGATCGCAATAAATGTGAAGAACATCATGTTAGAGATCTCTACAGACTAATAGACGACGCAGTGGTAAGTGGAGTTACTATTACCACATAGACGAAATCTTACAACGACAGCTCAGATCTCTAATATATACAGCTTGAGCAGAGGGGGTGGAGCATCCATACCTATGAAAGTGGTGTAGGACGAGGCGGTCACCAGATCTTTAAAATGGTTCAAAAATTCAATCCAAAGTAGAGATTGTTGGGGTTGTGTCTAGTATTTCTAGGCAGTTCAATCAAGGGGAGTTCGCTCAAGTGAACCATGAACCGCTCGAGCGTTCCGTGGCAGAAATACGATTTATTAGCGGCTAGGATTGCATCCGTCCTATGGTTTGACCTAATTTTGGGTCTATATAAAAGGAATTTAAGGATCAAAAACCCTAAAACACTTAGAGAGTGAGACACAATGTAAGGATACACCAGAGAGATTCAAGGTGAGGCTAGAGAGTGTAAAGAGAGGCTTAGATACACTAGAGTAAGGCTCAAATTTAGAGATTATAGAGTGTATAATTAGTTCTTGTAATTCATATTTTCAAATAGTTGATTATTTCTTCTTGTTCTCACATGGGGGTAGGCAGTTAACCGAACTATATATATCTTGTGTTCTGTTTTGATGTTCTTGTTTCATTTTTATTTACTTTGTGTGGATTGAGTCCACATTTTTTTTTCGTTGCTTTAAAGGATTTGTGCTTTAAAATCCCAACAGATACAAAGATTGCGTATATCTTTTCATACCATGATAGTAGATGATATATATACATCATTATATTATTATATTATATTTATTTATAGTGGAGTGAGATGAGAGTTGAAGAATCGTATTTTGTCGTTAAATAAGAAAAAAATAATAATCTAAAGAGGGAATAAACAATCTTAGGAAGGGAGATAAGATAATTAATTTAATAGACATTGGACTCCTAATTCTCCACAAGGGGAATAATAGTTCAATTTGGTGTTCTAAATGTTGGATAAACATGTTGGAAATAGTGAATTCAATTGACCATTATTCTAGAATTGATTTCTGAATTCAATTGACAATTTAATTGGTCATTAAATTGGCAATAGAATTCCAAAAATCAATACCATTCATTGCCAATTGATTTCTCTTTTCAATTCTGTTGTAACTCTCCACGAGAAAAAGGTTTATATATATGTCTCATTTGGTATTCTGCAAATGAATGAGGCACAGAACATAGAGAATAGGTGAGTGAGTCCAGAATACAAGAGGAGAAAAATAGAAAGAGACCAGATTACAATTGTCTGTTGTGAGAGAAAGAAAGATAGACGAGGTAGCATTTCTTATGGCGTGATATTTTTTCCAACAAAACGAACTGAGACAAACTTTAAAATTATGGATCCCATGTGTTTTCTAATTTAGTCTAATCTCTCTTAGTTATTTATTTCAAATATGGCCACAGTTGGTTAAACACAACGCATGGAGTTAATGGGGGTACTTCGCACGAGAAGAATGGAGATACAATGACAGGGAAGCAAACCATTGTGCGAATTGTAAAATTTGGCACATCAGTTTGTGTTTGGATTAGTTATTTTTTAAATTTTTTGATTTTTTAGTTTTTTTTATAAAAATAAAAAAATATAAAAAAATATAAAAAAAGACAACTTAATCCATACTAATCTAATTCAAAACTCAAAACATAGCTTAAGGGTACTTGTTAAGCTTAAATTTTAATTTTTGAACTTTAGTTCAGCAAAATATTAAGTATATTTAAGCATATGTGCTTATAATTTTTTAATTATAACTTAATTTTAAATTAATAAATACAAATTTTACTATGATAGATGGGTGATGTTTGGAAGTTACTGTGATGCTAGTTTTTAGCTTATAACAATAAATTATTGTTTTTTTTAATTTTTATAATTTTTATTATAAGTTATAATTATTTTTATTTTTATAAATAACTAATTTCAACGACAAGTAAAATTTTTTTTTAAACACTCTCAACTTTTACTACAAATTAGTAACTATTATTTTTTGAGCTATAAAACATAATTAATTGGGTTCGGTAATGCTAAACACTACCATTGTCGAGTAATATCTTGTTTTGGATGTCTAAAAAATTTAATTTTTAAAATTTTAACTTTTTTTAAAAAAGGGGGAAAAATTAGAATGTTCTGGAAAAAAATTTTAGGGCAGCTTTTTTGGATTATTTTTTTTGTTAAAATATTTAATATATTCTTATTTTTTACTTTTAAGTTGTAATATTTAAGATATTAGACGATTTTTTTATATTATTGAGAGTAAAGTTTACTTTTTAATTAATATTATTATAATTATTTTAATAAAAAAAAGTTAAATGTGTTTAAAATATATGTTATTATATAAAGGTAACATGCCACTTGTGTGTGAATACCAAATTGAAATCGTCTCACACTTTTATGATTCATAAATTATCCTCTAAAAATTGTATTTTTATCATTATTTTCTGTTAGTATAGCCACTTATCCAATAACTATAAAAGGATTAAAGTAAGAAAATTACATATAACTGTATCAATTTTTCTCCAAACTCCTCCTCTTTTTTAAATTTTATTTTTACATATTGTATTTAATTATTTCTAATTTAATATTTTTTTAATAATAAATTAAATATTACACACATATCGAGCGGTCTGACACCGCTTGTTATATTTTGATATTTTTAACTTCTTTTCTTGTTACGTTACAAAATAACAACATACCTCTCATAAATCAAGTGTCAAATATCACAGAATAAATTATAAATAATTTAAATGACAATTTATCTTAAATTTGTCAAATAAAAAAACAAATTTAGACCAAAGCCAAAAATTCTTAACAATTTTCTCATTTGGCAATTCTGTAATAAAACCCATCAAGCCAAATTATGTAACAAGGCAACAAAACTAACAAACTAAGCATACAAACAGCACAAAAAAAAACTTATTAACTAAAAAAAACTCCCTCTCACTAAGAATTACCCCTCACATAGAACTAAAAAAAAAAAAAATTAACACTAAAGAAATTTAACACCTTCTTCTTAATCATATCTATCTCCCATTTTTGTCGTAAATTGACAAACAAATATAAGAAAAACAAAACAAATATTTTTTAGTAGGAAACAATATTAAAGAACAAGTATTAGACCCACACATATTTTCATTTACTTAAAACTATAAAATCTATTCAAATTGAACAAAATCACACACATAATTCAAAATAAATTATATTTATATATGAAAGGGTATAATCAGAGTAGCTTCTATATGAATCAGTGTGCGTATAACTTGAAATATTTCTAGACTCTAAAATTAAATCCTATATGGGATCTATATGGCTAAGTCACGTTTATTTTTTTTTCTTTCTTTGTTTCTTTTTCTTTTCCTTTTCTTTTTCTTTTTATTCTTTCATTGGCGTCTTTCACATTAGTACAAACGAAAAAGTAAAGTTTGCATAGATAGTTATTTTCTCAAGTCAAATATACAGAAACAAAAGGAGAAGAGAGTTTAAATATTAAGTTCTAGTGGGTTGCTACTATGTGTTCATTCTGTAAAAAAACCTAAAAAAATAAAATATAAGAAAGATCCATAGATAAATTTGATCCCAAATTTAGAGGATCTCTGCATCTATTAATGTTCTAGTGGTGTACGGAATAGACTTATCTTTGAAAATGTTATGTTCACTATGAACTAGATTACTTACAAAATCAATGTGATTTTTAATCTTAAAACCTAAACTATAGGATTTCAGCTAAATAAAAAAATGCACAAATAAGGTACTCAATTCTTAATAAAGTTCCCATTTTTTTTTAAATTTTATTTTAAGGACTCCAAAAAAACAAAGAAAAAAAATTCAAACAAACAAACCAAAAAAAAATAAGACCTAAAAAAACTAGGGACTACAACTAGCTAAAAACTGTCTAGATCACTCTTTCTTATCAAAACTTTCTTAATTTTCATAGGCATAGGTTCTGAGGTAGAAGTCTAAATTTTTCTAGGTTAATGTGCTATTTCAAATTTGAACCTATTTTAATCAAATAACCTAGTGTAGTGAGGTCTAATGTGTCACTTTTTACCACAATGATGACAGATACGAACAAAAAAAGTATTCCTATCTAAATGTATGCAGTTGGGACGTATATGACCAACAATACCACAATGATAACAGACTGGGATAAATTTAGCTATTCTTACCTCACAATGTAAAATGGTGAATTTACCCGTATGATATTCCCACATTTCATTGATTTTTGTTGAAGTACCAGTAGGGTTTTTTTTATAGCTCATTTCAGTGGCTGTTTTTACTTTCACAAACCTTGGCACGGACTTAACTTGAGTTGGTTGACCGACTTTTTTTTTGTCGACTTGCTTGAAAAAGCACTAACAAAACCTAATTCACACCTATCCGTCACAGTCTTCCGTACCCCAAGCTTATCATCCAAAACTTTAATGTCTGCATTCAATTTCTTAAAAGTAGATTGAGTATTTAATAGATCTTTTTCAAATTTAATTAATTTTAATTCAAGATCAGTTTTTAACTCAACATAAGCATGCAACTCTTTTTCAAGAAATTCGATTCTGGTTTGTCTTGACACAATTCAGACAAGTCATTTCTTTTTCTTTTTTTTTTTCACATTTTGTAAATTTTTCACATTAAATTTTTCTGTCTAATTTTAATTTCACAACCAGTTCTTGAACTTCAATTAGCTTAAGTTTGACACTATCTTTTTTTTTTCACACAGTTGAAATTTATTAACCAATTTATAGTTTTGTTTGGTCAACACATAACTCTCATGATAAAACTTATCATAAACTTGTTACAGAGATTCACTATCCTCAGCGTCAAAAACCTTTTCATCCTCTTTCTTTTCATTATTGGAATCATTTATAAAATTTTTATTTTCATATTCAATTCCTTTTGAACAGAAGCAATAAAAACAGCAATAGCACCATTCTCATTAGGATCATACTCGTCTTCATCACTCATCTCGGGTTCACTCTCATCAATCTAAGTGACTGTGAATCCCTTCTATTTCTTTCTAAGAAAATTCGGGCAATCTTTAACCATATGTCCATATCCTTTGCATTAATAGCATTAAATTTTAGAAATTTGACATTTTGACCATTTTTTTAATAAAATTGGACATATTTTTGACTTTATGTTTACTGTGCTTCTTTTCTGATTTTTTTTCATGACTAGACTTTTTAGTTTCTAAAAACTTTTTGAGTTTATTCATAAAAATAGGCATCATCTCAGGGTTTAAATTATCATCTGAGTTACTTGCAGAACCTTGAGTGAAGAAAATACTAAATTTTTTAAAACCTTTTTGTTTTAAAAATTTAGCTTATAGGTTTGCAGGTTTTTAACTGGATTTTCAACAGAAATAGAATCAATGTTCTTACTATCTTCTATTGCTGTGACTTTTGGTTGAGAATGTTCAGGTAAAGATCTAGGAATTTAACGAACGATTTTAAAAGTAAAATTTTTTTCATCAAGATTAAAAAATGCATTCACAATATTACTTAATTTTGTATAAAAATTGTCAAGACTTTCATCGTCTTTCATACGCAATATTTCAAAATTAATTGTGAGATGTTGAAATTTTGAGATTTTTATGGTATCAGTCCATTCGTAAGTGATTTGAAGAATATCACATATTTCTTTAGTCAAGTCACACGTACTAATTCTACGAAACTCATCTTATGTGACTCCACTAAAGATAGCATTCATGACTTTGCTATTCTAACCTGTATTCTCAAAATTGGCTCTGTTCCATTGAGCTATGGGTTTAAGGACGGTTTCACCGTTAACAACAATAGTAGGAGGCTTGTAACCCTCAACCACGGAAAGTCATACACGTTCGTCAATGAATTTTGGAAAAGTCCTCATTCTTACTTTCCAAAAGAGGTAATTATGGCCGTCAAGGAGGGGTGGTTTACCGGTAGAGGCGCATTCTTGAAGAAAATCTATTTATGCAAATTAGTTAAAGGATCACAAAAAAATTTTAAAAAAATTTCTACTCTAATACCAATTGAAAAATCCCGTTTACTAGACTGATTTACATTAATTAATTTAATTAACGAAGCCAAACACCGCAAAAGCCTAAACCAATCAAATATACAAACAATAAAGTAAAATAATCACAATCACACACGAGATATGGCTATTTTTTCGTGAAAAATCTCAAATTGGGTAAAAATCATGAGATCACTCCAGGTCTAGAAAATCAAACACTATAATATCGTTGGTTATAAGAGAATCTGGCACACCGACGTTGAATTCACAACCAAATATTTGGAAGCCTACTCCTGCCGAATTCACGTGCACCAACTTCGTGCTTGACTGACGCTAGAACTCACCACCGGACTTCAGATGCCGACGAACTTCTCAACTAGACTTCACATAGTTAAGAATCCTCTCAAACGACTCCATAAGCACGAATAAGTCATTGAAGATTTGATTAACTTGACGATTGGCTTGAACGTGCGGAAGCTAAAAGATCATCAAGTTGTTGTAAACTAGCTTACAAGTATGTTAAATAATGTAAGTGGCTCTTTTGCTGCTAGGGATTATGAATATAATAATAAGGCCCCTAAAACAATAATCTAGCAATTTTTAAATAACAGCCTGCCTAAAACTCTAGCTGCTAGCCGCAACTTAAAGTCATTCACACCACAGATCGATTAATCCGTCGAAAGATCAATCGATCGATCTTTTATATCTCTCGATATTTTTGTTTTAGTTTCACTTCTCAACAGTACAATCGCATAATAGATGCAGAAAATCGAGACACTCTATTGACCGCTCAATGGACCGCTTGATTGGTTTATCGAGCGATCTGACACTGTTTGCTGTATTTTGATGCTTTTAGATTCGTTTCTTGCTCCGTTGCAAAATAACAACATGCCTCTCATAGATCAAGTGTCAAATATCACAGAATAAAATATAAATAATTTAAATAATAATTTGTCATAAATTTACCAAATAAAAAATAGTTTTAGACCAAAGCTAAAAATTCCTATCAGACTTTTTCTATATATAGTACTAAATAAAGTTATAAAATAATATTTGAATGATATTACTATAATAATTAAAAACCAATGATTTATTAATATGCATATTTTTTATTTAATAAATTCAATAATCGAAAAAATTGAATTAAGAGTTTAAGCTTCAAACAACTATCAATGTTTTGTTATAATATATAACTAGCACTTTAACTGGTTCTAAATAAATTAAATATATTTCAATAATATATTGAATATGTCATGCACCAAACTTCGAGTCACGCGAAAAACCACAACAACCACCAAAACTGTCCCAACACAAAAGAAGTTAAAACCAGAAAGCCACGCAAGGCTAAAACCTTAGTAAAACGTACTACCGATTGTTTCTTTGATTTAAAAGAGTAGCCAAGAGACTACGGTTGCGGTCCCTAAACTAAGCTTCTAAAAAAACAAAATACATGTTTTGGATTAAAAAAAATCTCTTTATTTTAAAAGAAGCTCAGGCCGTTCCAAAAATCTTCCTCGAAGAACAAGAGTTTAAATAAAGCATAAATCAATTAAAAATTTCATTTGTAAACCGCTGAACCCAACAACGAAAAACGTAGTAAGAAACTACGAAAAATAACAACAAACCCAAGGTTCTCTCGAAAGCATTAAAATATGCATACATCTATAAGAATTACATATATTTTATAACATGTTATCTCTAAATATGAAACATATACAGAAAGGTATAACTTACCTAACAAAACAAGACAACAGGATCTTGTCATCAGCCGCTTCTGGGCACCACTGGGTCAACCTATAGGACCACGCTTACCTGAAAAAAGTTTTACAGCAAAATTTCACACCGTGAGCTGAAATCCAATAAAAATAGACTATAAAACTGTAAAGCATGTTATGCAATCATAATCATAAATGCTCAACCACATGAGCCAAAAAAGTTTTCCCACCCTGAAAATCATAAGTTTTCTATCAGGCTAACACGAGCCTCAAAACGGTTTTACTTCATAAAATCTCACATTTTTATCCTTAAAACCATGCATATCAACAATGCAAATAACGTTTTCACAGTTAAAGAAAAGCAGAAACCAAAACGTTATTTTTTCTCTCGGACCACACAACCGAGAAAACACGCACACACTCACGTATACACAACTGTATTCATATGCATGTCGTATACTTTCACGATCTTTCATTGTGGGATAATACTAACCCATTATGTAACTCTTAGCGGTCTTTTACCGCAGGACATTTACATTCCCCAAATATATAATTCTTAGCGATTTTTCACCGCAGGACATTATATAAGCCCCAAATATGCAATTCACCATATGATTCATAGATAGAAGTACGAACTCGCCCATGTACTAAATATCCACATACACATCATCATATCGATTGCATAACCATGAAAATGATAACACATCTCAATGAAACATTTAAAATCCAACTCGTAGCTCGACTACGAAAATATTTTCTCAAATTATACATTAAATATGTATAAATATAGATTTATCCATCAACATGGAGTTCAGCAAAAAAACATTTTCAAAGTATTTTTCTCCGTTTTCAACAAAACGTTGCAAAATTGATACTCAACCTCGAGGGTTAGTTTCAAACCTCCAAAATACCAAGTGTCAAGATTTTCACAAAAATCCACCGTTTTCAAAATCCTCTTTGAAAACCATAAAACCACAAGTCGTATGATGTAATAAACCAAGAAAAGCGAAAAATATACTTTTTCCTCGAAAAACCAATGTTTAAACATAAATATAACATTTAATGTATTTTCTACCTGGTGAAAACACATATAATTACATGAAACACTCTTTAATAACAGTATGGTCTAGAATCCTACCTCGAAGAGTCGAAATTCGAAACCTCAAAAATTGAATCTCGTCGGAACGAGAATCTGTCCGGATGAACATGAAGTCCCCGGCACCAACATCAAGGATCCGCTATTATTTTGCTAAAAATCGAGCCCCGGGCCTATCAGAATCTAGAGAGAATGCAGAGGTTTCGGGAGAGAGAAACCAGATCTGGAAATCAAAATATCCCAAAATATCTTTCAAGGCTTGATATTTATAAAAAATGCCAAAAACACTTAGGTCAATTGACTGACCCCACGGTCCAGTCAACTGAAAAAGCTTCTAAAAAGCTAAAAATATCCCACCGCCTCAAGTTCAGTCAACTGGAAGCTACTGGAATGCACTCAGTCGACTGGATCAAGCCCCTCAGTCGACTGAATCTCTACTGGTTCCAAAGCTGTTTCCAGAATTTAATTTGAGTTGAAAAATCATCATTCAAACAACCCTCTTTCGAGCTTCATGGATACACACGAGTCCAACAACCTCAAATGAGATCGTAAGACATCTTCCTTCTGATTAAACGCAACCAAACACATTTTAAGATCATTAATTCAAAAAAAAAGGTCAGGGTCTCACAACTCTCACCCTCTTAAAGAAATTTCGTCCTCAAAATTCAACACTGAAACTCAAACCAATCACTGTTCTGCAACCATCAACAATCTAGGATGCAAAACCAGCAATACTGTACAACAACAGATATACCCCAGCAACTAAAATTCCAAACCTACCGTCACACGAGGTAAATACGACTCCATACAAACTGCCCACACGTGCAAGTCCTACTGACTTCACTGTCATCCATGAACGTCGGATCAAGATCCAACTTACACCGCCAATCCTAATAAACATAACTCTCACTGAACACACAAACCACTTCGACGATAGATGAGAGACCAATCCACCACGGTACTCGATCTCAAACATTCTCTATGTCCAAACATAGAACTACCACCTCTTCGTTCTTACTGCCACAACTGGCTCAATCACACCTCACAATACACACTGAGGACTATCTCTACGAGTCCAAACACAAGATGTCGAATTCGGACATTGATCACACGAAGTCAAACACCCTACACACAAACTTTACTCAAGTTTGGACGATCACCAGATGACCACCGACTTTGATACTACCTTGTTACCCTACTGATGCTAACAATGCCATTATGAAGCTGATACCACGAGCCACAACACAAACACTCGACTCAAGACAGAAGCTCACTTAACTCACCTGGAATACCAAAGAACACATCTCATACAACCATCATCTTACCCTGGAGAAATACTAGGCGATACACCATTATCCCAGACAAGGTTCCACACAACCGAAAAACTGCTCCGGCATCAAGGCCACAAGGTCACCTAACCCCAACGAGTCACTCGACCAAATACGTCACGCAGACAGAATATCTCATAAGTATCCAATAATCATGTCTCCTGTGCAACCGCACATCACTACACAACTTGACATCTCGCTATCAGGTCACTGATACCAGGATTACAGATCAATCTCAAATCAAGTATGATCGCCGTCAGCCGACAAAGCAAGCAGGATCACTGTGATCCGGTTAGGCAAACATGCTGACCATCATCCAACATCAACTCCAACACAAAACACATACATCAATCCCTTGAGTCCACAATAGCAAAATATTCGGACCCAAGACTTGTTCGTCGAGTAACTAACCAAGACTTGCATCTTACACTTAGGAATTTCTTCACATCCAGAACTCAGCACGGCCCTTCCGTTCCCAACAAAACAAACGCTTCAGTTCGAACAGATCACGCCAACCAAGGCTTCTCCAACATCATACTCTCGGGACCACCATCCACACAAACAACAATTATGCCGAAGCATAACACTTAACACAGTCGACAACCACTCCTCGACTCTAAGAACTCTGAGCAGTTCCAAGTCCTCAAACAGAACAAAAAGCCAGACTCACAATAGTTTACCAAAAACCCACCATACGCATATCACAGTCGCGCAATTCTGACAAAATTCCTGCTCTACCATGAGCTAGAAGCACAACCATACACACACAATGGTCAACGTTCCTCAACTGATCACTGCAAAAAAACTCTGCATCTCTACACCAACTCCCCAAGCATTTCCTATCTACCAACTCAACCTCACAGAGAACACAACCCAAATGGTTCAACCATTCGTTGAAACCACGAAGGATTTGCCCAACAATCACCCAATCCTAGCAATACACGTCCCTGAGTCACAACTCCAAGGGTCACACACGGGTATAAATCCACTGAAATTCCACAGTCTCAGAACACAACCAAAACCTGAACCAATCAAGGACCTAGCATCTCTATCCAACCGAGATGAAACAACACACGCCAGAAAGAAACTCGATCTCCTTCCAGAGAGAAGAAAAAGGTTAACAAAACCCATGGCCCAATCTCCATGTACTCCCAATACTCATCAACACTTAGCCTCTAAGAACTCTGTAAGTCCTACCTCGAGGCCACATCGACTACAGTCACACAGCTGTTGTCAACTCCGATCACGATACTCAAATCGTTCGCTACACCGAGCTCTCAACTTTCAGACCTTATTGCGCCCAAAATCTCTGATCACGATACTCAAATTGCGCCCAAAATCTCACTTTACAAGGTTACGCTACACAACCTAACTCCTGTTAGGCAAACCATAATCACATTGCCGCTCTCAAGGCACATATCAATCATAGGCATCGTACTCTACGATTTCTCACCTATCACCGCAGCCAGCCAAACCACACGGTACACTGCTGAACCTCATCACGCCATACTTCGTTCCCATGGGCAAATAACATATCCATCTCTGAACCGAAGGTGGAACACAAACAACCTCCAGACATATCATACTCAGAATACGTCATCTCAGCACTAAGAAAACCACATGAACCTAGCACGGTTCCCGAATGCGACCTCCTAATCACTAGGATATCGACTAAACCACTAACCTGCATTCCTGTAAGAATCTCACAGAATCGAGACTCGTCACAGGAACCCTTACACATTCCCATACAGCCATAACCCATGCTCTTTCCCAGCATAACCGCAACTCATACTCATTCCCACATCCTTGAGCTCACTCGCACGGAACTCAATTCTCAGATCTCAAGGAGGTATACAACGTCCAAGGTCATCAGAACTACTCTGACTACCATCAACATCCTGCTGACCACTCCCGACGTCCTACTATCAGGGATATTTCCAGAACCACTCAGGTTCCACTGTCTCAACATACATCGGGCCAAGAATTACTACGCTCGCATCCACTATGTTCCCATATATACCCCATCCTGAATACACGGCTCATGACATAATATGGCTCACGACGTACCTAATCCATCACGTGATAAAAATCACGTGCACTAAAAACCCAAAAGGGATTATCACGATCTAGAATCCACTCACAACAACTAATACCTAGGGTTTTCAATACCCCATCACCCCTACTCACAAGGCTATCCATAGCACATTTACAACTTTCGATAACTTACTATCAAAAGAAGCCAGCTACCCAAGCCAAAGCCATCAACCATGCTTCGACTAGACCTGAACAAAACTTTGCTCAAACACTCAACGGTTTGCCAACCGGGGCCAACCTCACATGGCTGAACCAGACTCACTAATGAGTTCCACAACATACCAGGCAATCGACGCTCAACCCAAAAACTTACCTCTATAACTAAAAGCAATCGAGTCGCACATCCAAGACCCAAATCACGGTTTCGTCGCCTCTAAAGGTGCACAGTTCATATAAAGAAAACATGAAATACGACAATTTATGGTCGATCTATCATGTTATTTCTAACACATATCACATAATCATACTAACACATAGCCACAACGATTATGCAGATACAACACACGTACCGAGGAGAACCAACAAGAATGACGCGTCACTTTGGACAACTTACTTAGATTCCTTACTAGAAATCACATCCGCGAAACGTGTTTCTAACTTGGCTCCCAAGTTTGTTAATCCAAATGCCCGTAAGCAAGACTAATCAATCCTAAGGTCCAACCTCCATGCTCACATATACACGACATCAACATGCTCATGTTAAAAAACACAGGCAACCAAGCATACACACATCCTCAAAAGGTGATGCACCCTCGTCTCCCACAGCTCATAGGTATTTAAACCCAGAGCTCTAACATCAAGTTATCATGCCCCAAATTTTGGGTCACGCGAAAAGTCACAACAACCACCAAAATTGTCCCAACACAAAAGGGGTTAAAACCAGAAAGCCACGCAAAGCTAAAACCTTAATAAAACGTACTACCAAGTGTTTATTTGATTTAAAAGAGTAGCCAAGAGATTACGGTTGCGGCCCATAAGCTAAGCCTCTAAAAAAACAAAATACATGTTTTGGATAAAAAAAATCTCTTCATTTTAAAAGAAGCTCAAGTCGTTCTAAAAAATTTTCTCAAAGCACAAGAGTTTAAATGAAGAATAAATCATTTGAAAATTTCATTTGTAAATCGTTGAACCCAACAACGAAAAACGTAGTAAGAAACTACGAAAAATAACAACAAACCCAAGATTTTCTCGAAAGCATTAAAACACACATACATCAGTAAGAATTACATATGTTTTACAACATGTTATCCCTAAACAGGAAGCATATATAGAAAGGTATAAATTACCTAACAAAACAAGACAACATGGTCTAGTCATTAGCCACCTCCGGGCACCACCGGGTCAACCTATAGAACCGCACTTACCTAAAAAAAGTTTTACAGCAAAATTCCACACCGTGAGCCGAAACCCAATAGAAACAGACTATAAAGCTATAAAGCAGGTTATGTAATCATAAGTATACAGGCTCAACCACTTGAGCCAAAAAAATTTTTCCACCCTGAAAACTACAGGTTTTCTATTAGGCTAACACGAGCTTCAAAACGGTTTTACTTCATAAAATCCCACAATTCAATCCTTAAAATCATGCATATCAACAATGCAGATAAAGTTTTCACAGTTAAAGAAAAGCAATAACCAAAACGTTATTTTTTTTCTCGGACCACACAACTAAGAAAACACGCACACATACACGACAGTATTCATATGTATGTCGTATACTTCCACTGTCTTTCACCGTGAGATAATACTAACCTATTATGCAATTCTTGGCGGTCTTTCACCGCAGGACATTTACATGCCCCCAATATGTAATTCTTAGCGGACTTTCATCGCAGGATATTATACATGCCCCCAATATGCAATTGTTAGTGGTCTTTGACCGCATGACATTATACATGCCCCAAATATGTAATTCACCGTATGATTCACAAATAGAAGTACGAACTCGTACATGTACTAAATATCCACATACACATCATCATATCGATTTCATAACCATCATGGTATCGATTTCTCCCGTTTTCAACAAAATATTGCAAAACTGAGACTCAACCCCGAGGGTTAGCTTCTAACCTCCAAAACACCAAGTGTCGAGATTTTTACAAAAATTCACCGTTTTTAAATCCCTATTTGAAAATCATAAATTCACAAGTCATATGATGTAATAAACCAATGAACGCGAAAAACATATTTTTTACCTGAAAAATTAAAGTTTAAACATAAATATAACATTTAATGTATTTTTACCCGGTAAAAACACATATGATTACATGAAACATCATTTAACAATAGTAGGGTCTAGAATCTTACATCGGAGAGTCAAAACTCAAAATCTCAAAAATCGAATCTCGTCGGAACGAGAATCTTTCCGGATGAACACGAAGCCCCCGGCACTAGCATCAAGGATCCATTGTCATTTTGTTGAAAATCGAGCACCGAGCCCATCAGAATCTAGAGAGAAGGCAGAAGTTTTGGGAGAGAGAAACCAAATTTAAAAATCAAAATATTCCAAAATATCTTCCAAGGCGTGATATTTATAGAAAACACAAAAAATACTCAGGTCAGTCGATTGACCCCACGGTTAGTCGACTGAAAAAGCTTCTGGAAAGCCAAAAATATCCCACCGCCTCAAGTTCAGTCGACTGAACCCTCCTGGTCAGTCGACTGGAAGCTACTAGAATGCACTCAGTCGATTGGATCAAGCCCCTGAGTTGACTGAATCTCTGCTGGTTCCAAAACTATTTTCAGAATTCAATTTGAGTCAAAAAATCATCATTCAAACAACCCTCTTTCGAACTTCATAGAACACATGAGTCCAACAATCTCAAATGAGATTGTAAGACATCTTCCATCCGATTAAAATGCAACAAAACACGTTTTAAGAACATTAATTCCAAAAAGAAATAAGCCAGGGTCTCACAGAATATCTGAATTTTAATTGAGTTATTAAAAAAAGTAAGACGTGTAAATTATATATATGGATAAAATATTGAATTAAAGTTATTTTCATATTTATTTGAATAACAAATTCAACAAATTATTTAATTTGTATGTAAAAATATTGATTAAAAAAATCTTAAAAATTATTTTAAGTTTATTTTAACTTCACATTTCTTTCTTTTAAATAAACATAATATAATACTAATTTTCTTTTAAGTTGTTATTCTAAATTTATTTATAATTTTTAGTATATGTAAACTAATAACATGATCATTGTATTAAAAAATTCATAAAAAGGAAGTCTAAATTACTTATTTAATAGTTATTTTTTATAATTAACATTAAATAAAATTAAAAAAATAAGATATATCTTTGAATTAGTGTAGTTTGCATTTTGCATTTAGTTTTAGTAGTATCTAAAATTATTTATGGTACTTATGGTAATTAAACCACTAAAAAAAACAATCACTTTATTTTTTAAATATATTTTTTATGGTTATCCAAATCAGAATTTACTTTGCTTGGTTTTATTTTTAGTTTTTTAAACGATAAAATTAGCTCATATGATGATTTATACATTTAAAATTACTTAATTTAATCATAAATTCTTTATTCTCACAAACTAATTATAATACTATATTAAAACTCACATAAAATTGAATTTAGACCGGTTAAATGTTTTTGACAAATTTTAATGTTATATATTACACATCACAAATCTTAACAATGCATATTATAATAAAAATTTTAAAAATTAAGAAAACAAAGTTAGAAAATGAAAAAAATCTCATTAATCTCTTACACTCTATGATATATAGTTTAAAAAATCAAAATTTGATAATTAAATATGTTATTTTATTAAAATAGAGATTAAATAGTAGAATGGATTCATAAAATAAGGAAATAAAAATATAAGAAGATTCACAAATTTTTTTACAAATATATTTAATTTTCTTATAATTTAGTAGTTTTTGACAATTAATATTTATATTTCACTATACAAAAATAGCTAAAAATAGATGTACTTTGACATTTTATAATGTTTTTATTTAATTTTTTTTATATATAATACTATTTATATACATAAATTAAAAATCTGAATGCCGTTACCATATTAGTTAGAGATTCAATAATTAATGCATGAATCAATAATTTGTTGGTACGTATATTTTTATATTTTATAAATTAAAAAATTTATAAATTTAAATTAAGAGTTTAAACATCAAAGAGCTAATAACGGTTTGTTATAATATATAGCATAAATATAAATATAAAACATAAAAATTACTTTAAAATATATATATATATATATATATATCAAATAGGTCAAACCAGATTTATAAAAACATAACTTTAGACCAGAGTATTGACGCAAACCTTACCCCCCC
>JAOTRH010146607.1:0-81413 GCA_034768845.1 Heliamphora exappendiculata | reverse complement strand
TATCCTTACTTATTTAAAACCATGTAATTTAAAATATTTAACCTTATCTCTTTAAATATATATATATATATATATATTTGTAAACTAAAAAAAAACAAAACAACGATAAATCACCCCCCAAACATGGCCCAATAGAACAATAAGCATTCAACCAAATATAAAACAAGAAGCCAACAGAATATGGCTATGCACGCACAGTGTGCATGTGCCGGGGTTTTGTTTCGATTTCTCGTCCCCAACTTTGAGACACTCGTTTGGATACTTTGGACATCGATTTCAATCCCCGTTTGTGACTACGCGTAGGCAGTCATGAGGTGAATTTAACAAAACTTACAGTGGTTGAATTGGAGTTACGAGGTAACGGCTATCAAGGTCCAAACTTGGCAAAAAAAACTATTTTTTTTATACATAAAATCATAAAATGTAGATTTTCGATTCGGGTTCGCCGGAAGAGTTTTCAGACGGTCGACACCGTTCACTGGTGGTGTTAGGTTGTCAAAAAGTTAGACCCTATGGTATCGAGTGGCAGTGACAGTGGGTGATAGAAGAAACTGTGCATGACAAAAATATGAAATTTTTGCGTATAAAAACGTGTGAGACGAAACTAGCCATATGGGGGTTTTCGATGGTGTTGAAAGCACCAATGGTGGTCACTAGTGGTCTTTGGTGGCACTAACGGTGGTGATCAGACCAAAACCATCAACAGAGAAGAGAGGAAGATGTATATATATAGCATCGAGGAGAGAGAGAGAAAAACTTACTGAGGGAGAGAGAGGATGGTGGTAGCTGGCGATCAGCGTCGGGGTCACCAAGCGACAGTGGATGGCGACGTTGGAGGTGACTGGCGGTGTGGGAGATGTGGCCCCGGGGTGAGCAAGCTGAGCTATTGCTCTTCCCTTCTCCTTATTTTCTATATATATATTTTTTTTTCCCCTAACACTCACACTCTCTCTGCTTCATTGTGTTCTTCCATAACCTAACCAAGCAAACGGAAGCTACATAAAGGCTTTTATTATTTTGTTTTAAAATTTTTCGGTTACTACATAACTCCCTATAAATTCACCCATTTAATATATTAATTCACCCCTATTAACTTTGCATAATAAATAGTATTAATTTTATATAGAGAGATATATACATTATATATTTTATATTATTATTTTTAAATAAGTATAATGGCGCATCATGATTTCCGTTTTAAATTTGTATTAATAGAATATAATAAGGAGAATGGAAGAGCAGTACCTCAGCCCGTTCACCCCGGCACCCATCTCCACACCGCCGGCCACATTCGGCGCCGCCATCCACTATTGCCGGGGACCCTGACGCCGATCGCCGACCATCACCGTCCTCTCTCTCCCTCGGTTTGTTTCTCTCTCTCTCTCTCTCCCTCTCCTCGATGCTATATATATATATACATCTTCCTCTCTTCTCTATTGATGGTTCTGGTCTATCACCACCATTAGTGCCACCAGAGACCACCAATGACCCCTCATACGGCTAGCTTCGTCTCATATTTTTATACGCAAAAAAATTTATGTTTTTGTGATGTACTGTTTCTGATATCATCCACTGCCACTGCCACTCGATAACTTTGAGTCTAACCTTTTGATGGCCTAACGCCGCTAGTAAACGGTGTCGATCGTCAAAAAATTCTTCCGGCAAACCCAAATCGAAAATCTACATTTTATGATTTTATGTATAAAAAAAACAATAGCCGTTACCCTGTATCTCTGATTCAACGACCGTAAGTCTTGTTAGTTTTGCGTTATGACTTCCTATGCGTGGCCGTAAACGACGATTGAAATCGACATCCAAATTATCAGAGCGGGTGTCTCAAAATTGGGATAAAAAATCGAAACAAAACCCCGACACATGCATGCGTGGCCATACGGATTTTGTTGGGTTCTGTGTTGTGGTTAGCTTAGGTTCTGTTTGGTTTAAATTAAGTATTTTATTGTGTTTTATTTTATTTTATTTAAATTTTAAAAATTGGATAAATAAATAAATATAGTAAATAGTTGAAAAAGAAAAGTTTAATATTATATATATTTATGCAAAACAAATTCTAAAGTTATTAAGCCTAAATATTTTAAATGAAAACAAGTGTTTTGTTATGGGTTTTAATTTAATAAGCTAGAATTTTATAATATGTTAGCTAAAATTTATATGTCGTGCAAGCTAAAAAAAAAAAGAAATAAATAATTTATAAAAAATGTATATTCTTATTTAATAGTAAAGTTATGAAAATTTTAGGAGTGTTAGGTTAAAAAAAATTAGTTATGCTTCATTTGGCGGCTATCACACTAATACGAACGAAAAGACAATGTTCGCATAAGTAACCATTTTCTTAAGAATAAGTGGCGACTTTTACACTAATAAATGTTTATTCAAAAAGGTTTCAATGAAAAATTTTAACACAAGTTCGGAGATCTTTTATTTGAAAAATAATCAAATATACTCAAAATTTTAAATTTGTAACTTCTTACTGACAAAAACCAATAAGATAGTTTTTTATTTTAATTTATTTCATAAAAATTAATCTACTTCGAATTAATCGAGTTTTTAAAATTTTAAAAGTCGAAAGAACTACCACACAAAAAAATATTTACCAGACAAAAGAACAACCACAAAAAATATTTATTTATATAACCCCTTTTTTTTGTTCCTTTCTATTTTTTGTTCTTTTTTTTGTTTTTTATTTTTTTAAAGAGAGAGATAAACATTATTTCGAGACACACGTTTCAGTAGGAGTGCTTCCAAAGGTTTTAACAAGTCGATTTTTTGAGGCACTATGATTTGAATTCTCTATCAGGTCTGACTTTCTAACCCATACAGTTCGAGTTTTATGCAAAAATATCATGGGAGTGCTGAGTTTTTGGCCAAAAATGATTTTCTGCCAGTTCATCGCTCGAGTGCTTAAAGAGTCCGCTCGAGTGCCCAAAAAGTCCGCTCGAGTGCTCGACTGCCAATGGGTTATTTCATCTCTCTACTAGTTGCCCGCTTGAGCTCCCAATGAGTTCGCTCGAGCGCTCAACTGCCAGTGAGTAAAATTCTAATTTTTCAACTTTCTGCAACGAATTCTAATGTGTCCCAATTTTACACAATGATGACAAATATGGACAAATTCTTTAAAATTATTTGACTTTGGTGAATATTTTTGAAATTTTTTTCGAAATTTGACTCTTAAAGTGAACAGAATTTGTCACAATATTTTGACCAGAATTTTTTGGAATATTCACAGCTTTCGCAAATTTGATTTTACTTGAATCTTTTGAGATAGAAGATTTGTGAACATACCAAACTCTGGTTCTCTCAGACGCCACTTTTTGCACATTAAGAATTTTTTCTAAAGTTAAGGAACCTGCATTTAATTTCTCAAGCGTAGTATTTAAAAAATCAAGATTCTTTTGCAAATTTACAACGTTAGATTCAAGAGGCTTTTTTGACTCAACATTTTCATGCAAATTTTTTTCAACATTAACAATTTTATTTTTCAAAATTTTGTACGATTCAATTAAGTCATCTCTTTTTTTTTCCACAACATTCAATTTGTCTTTTGTTAAAATGATTTTTTGAGTTTTTAATTTACTAACTTCAAATAAATTCTCAGACAATTCTTGTTTCAATTTTTTTTCTTTTCAAAAATTTTTATTTTTGTAGTAAATTCCAAATTTATTTTAGTTAATTTATAACTTTCATCATACAATTTCTTATATGCATATTGAAGAGATTCACCATCTTCCTGTTCACAATTAAATTCATCATTATTGTCAACTGACTCACTTTGTAAACTTTCACAAACAGATTTACAACTAGTGCATGTGTGTGCATGATTAACAGAATTTATTGAAGCGATAAAAGTAACAGAATTACTATCATCATTGCCAGCTTTGTCATTATCTAAATTATTATCAAAAGAACTGTCATCCCAGGTGACTTTAAGAGTTTTACCTTTTTTTTAGTTGGACATTCGTTTGCCACATAACCATAACCTTGACATTCAAAATACTGTATGCTCCGGAATTGATTCTTGACCTTTTTATTACCATTATTAGAATTTATTTTGAGTTTATCTCCTCTTTTATTTTTCAAATTGAGATTGCTGCAATTTTATTTTTAAAAGTCTTTTTAAATTTTTTAACAAAATATTTTAAAATCTCAGCATCAATCTCATCATCTTCATCAGCCTCGTCAATGTCATCCTGAATCATTTTTAAAGCTATACTTTTAGATTTTTTAGATTGATGTAGACTAGTTTCATAGGCTTAAAGATTTGTAACCAATTGTTCCACTTGCAACGTATGAACATCTTTGCTTTCTTTAATATCGGTAACTTTTGGTTGAAATTGTTGGGAGAAATATAACGCAATACAAGATATGCTCAGTTGCCTAGAAAATACATATTTATTAGCGTTTAATAATTACAATAAACTAAATTTACAAAAAATGAAACTGTAGAAAATAACATAAACAGAACACGCAAATCAAGTCCTGCAAACGCATTTTTCTTAAGAATGATTCACCGCCTACCAAGAGTGTTGTAACTATCTCTTTCACCAGCGTCACTCTCCCAAGATAAAATGATTGGCCCGAATGTTGGAACACCACTAAATATCAGCTACTCGAACACACATCGTTTGCCTTTCTCTCTCTCACAACTTGTAATTGTAATATGATATCTTTCTCTTTCTTCTCTCCCTGTATTATATTTCTCCACACTTTTCCTTTTTCCACACCTTTTTTGGAATACTAGAAGAGATCTTATAAAAAATTTCTCTCATGGAGGGTTACAAAAGAAATGAATATGAAATCAATTGTCAATTGAATTGTATTAATTCTAAAATTCAATTGCCAATTGAATGGCCAATTCAATTATCAATTGAATTCAGAAATCAATTTTAGAATAATGGTCAGAAATTAATTCTAAAAAATGGCCAATTGAATTCACTATTTTCAACAGAAATCTCTCGAGAAGTGGTCTCAAAATATTTCTAACGATAAGGGATTCCAAAAAAAATTCGCCAAGAATATAGCTAGAATTGACTATGTCACTTAATTTGGCATAAAAATCATCAAATGTCTCAATATCATCCATTCTTAAAGTTTCAAAACTATTAGTGAGCTTTTGAAATTTTTACAGTTATAGTACTTTTATGAGTGACTTCAAGAATATTTCATATTACTTTAACAATTTTATACGTACAAATTCATCAAAATTCTTTCAGTGTGACACTGATAGCTTTGCTATTCTAGCCATTTTAAAAATTCTTTTTATTCTATTGTTCGATTGGTTTTAAAATAAAATCATCTCTGAACTTGACAGTGGGTCGGATATAGCCATTAACAATTGAAATTTAAATCCTTTCATCAATGAATTTAAGAATGCTTGCATCTGAGTTTTTCAACAAGGGTAGTTCTCTCTATCCAATAGGGGTACATGACTTCTAATTAAAATTCAATTGACAATTGATTTCATATTCATACAAATAAAATTCTTATTGAACACATTTTTAAAAATAAACACATTTAAATTCCTTCAATCAACACATTTTTAAAAGTCATATTCCTAATTTAATTAGAAGTCTTATAGTTGAATTAAGAATTTTACATTCAGCATACTATCTAAATTGTCATACAAATAAAAAAAAATTTAATTTATTTATTATAAATTAAATTCTTAACACATAGAATCATGATGAGAATATTATTCACTCATTTTGTGAGCTTTGTGCCATCTGACAAATACTCTCCATATTTTACAAGGGGAATTATATCTATCTCTTTATGTGATATTTGTGCAATTTTTAGTTTACAAATTGTGATATTTTTATTGTACGGTAAAGAATATCAATCTTTCCCCTTCATTTTAAGACTTCAAAATAAAAGAGTAATAAAATCTAGAATAGAGAAGTCAAATATTCTTTTCTTTTGAAAATACAGTCATTACTTATTTTTTTTTTTAAAAAAAAATTTAAAAAAAACTAAAATAAACTACTTATCTTTTGTCACCTTAATTTGAATACGGGTCTAAAGGTAAAGTATGAAACGATAAAAAATGTTAAGTATTTCATTGCGTTCAACCGTTAGACTGACATTTATTAATCATCATCGGTTCTTTTATCTTGAATTTTTTAAAAACGTACAAATATAGAATTTGTAAATTAATAGAAGAAGAATCAAAATTAAATAGTGAAAACACATATATTATATGATATTAACATGTGTTAATTGAAGAACAAGTAAGTTCGAAACATAATATGGAGAACAACTAAGCTACTAGATTAACTAAACATGCTGAAATCAGATTGATTAATCATATATTCCAAATATTATCCAACATGAAAATATGCTACTGGAACATAATAAAGTTTGCGATTGCAAAAAATAAACTTACAGTTGCACACTTGTCAATGTCAAAGTTAACCGCCGCAATAGCATTAAATGTTGCAAACGAAATAGTAGTTCACTATTTACTTACTCCCGTTTGAATAACTTGTTTATTAGTTTATTTGACTTATAAGTAGTTAAATAAGTAAATTTAATTTGTTTGGATAATTTGTTTATTTGGCTTATAAGTAGCTAAATAAGTAATTTCGTTTAGTTTACCAAATAAGTAAAATTTAAACTAATAAATAAATAAGTCAATAAACAACCTTTAAATAAGATTTAAGCCAAACAATATTACTTATTTAAGCAAATAAGCAAAAATAAGTAAATAAACAAATAAGACACTTAAAAGCCAAGGTAGCCAAACGAACTTGTTTATTTCTGTATTTGCTTATTTCACAATAAACAAATAAAAAAATAAGCTATTTACCCAAATGGGGCTTAGTTGCACTATTTACTTTCCTTAGTTGAGTTAAATAAAAAATTGAAAAATTTAAAGATTAGATTTTTTTTTAGATTTTATAAAAGATTTAGTTCTATAACTTTTATTTTAAGAGATTTAGTCATATTAAATTTAAAATAATTATATTATGTCTAATTTGTTCTTATTTTAGAAATAATCTTTTTTGTTTTGAACAAGCAAAAAAATCTAAGTGATATATTTATTAAGCCATCATAACTGTTGGGAATGCAAGTGATATATTTTTATTTAACCAATGTTTCATTTTTATGAACTGATAAATATATCACTTATTACATGTGATTAAAATTATGAAAAAAAATTATTACAAAATTAAAATTTTATTATCAGTTAATAATATGAGTAAAAAGAATTATATTTTAAAAAAAATGTCTTTAAATACACCTCAAAACCTTCATTTTTAGTACACTTCCCTTTTTTTTTTCAAATGTTTGTTTTGTCAATAAGTTGAGATTATGTTGTATTTTTTTTTTTTTTTGCAATTTAATGTGTTAATCATTTTTGTCAACTAAAAAAGAGAGAAAAATTTCAGACCCCACATTTCTTAATACATTATTTGTTTAACAACTAATTCTTAGCCCTTGTTTGGCTTAATTTTTTTTAAAAACTTTTTTTGCTTAAAAGTTTCTTAAAAACCCCACTTATTTGACTTTTTACTATAATCAATTAATTTTTTAAAAATCTTTCTACTTTTAATTTTTTAAAAGAAAAGCCAAAAAGCAAAATAACATACCAAAAAAAAAAGTCTAGACTAAACACAAGCTTAGTATTAAATCATTATATTCGTAAGTTATATGATCCATAAGAAATGTAATGAAAGATAACAATAATCATAAAAAATATAATAATCTCCTGTTAAGAGCCTAATTTGAAAAATCAAAACAATGATCAGCAATAATAACTAATATCATTAAAAATATAATATTTTATGAGATAAAAATTTTAAAACTTTTTTTAATTAAAAATAATTAAATCTTATTATTTAATTATTTATGATCTAAACAAATTATTTATCAAACAGATAAATATAAAACAATTTTATATTACATATAATTTCACGTACACTATTTATTCTAATCATGTATTAGATATTCATATGACAATTCTTTTCTTAATTTTATCATGTCCAATCTTTTATCATACATATATTCTATCTCTATAATTAATACATTATATTTCGATCCATAATCTCATTTTTGTCTTTTCTCAAATTTTTTCATTTTTTGACAAATTTTTTACTTTTTCGAATCGCATCGATGAGATGAATTTAAAAAATAAAAAATTTGATCAAAAGATAAAAAAAAGTTTATTAAATACAAAAATAAGCAATATAAAATTTTGCTTATTGGCATATTTTGACTTATTTTTATTTTTTTGAATTTTTTTTATATTTTTATCAAAAAGATTATTTTTTTGACTCGTCTCGATAAGAAAAGACAAAAAGTATAATAATTTGACTAAATAATTAAAAAAATTCACTAAAAATAAAAATAAACAAAATTAAATAAATAAATAAACAATTATCCCAAACAAAACTTAAATCCCTATATCAGAGATCACCCACAAATTTCATATGTCAATTTTAGTTTGAAAACGTCACAGTTGCCAAATCCAAAATATCCAATTTTACAATTAATTTTAAAATTCATCTATTCATTTCTAAGGGTGTTTGGCAACATTACCCCTGACTTCTATTATAGTTATAATTATTTTATCTTTTATTTTAATTATAAATTATAATTTTTACTTAATATTTATAATTTTTAATATAAATTATATTTTATAAATTACTAATTTTAATAATGCAAAAAGCGACTTTAATAGGATGCATAAGTATTGAATGGAGTAGTTTTCTTGTGGACTTGGAATCTCTCATTTAAACCAAATTTGCAGCCTACAAGCAACTTCCATTCCCATACCATATCCACAGATAGAGAGAGTGGGTGAAGGGTAGCTTTCTTAATGGCATTTGCCTTATTTGGAATATCTAAAAAATTTATTTTTAAGATGTTTAATTTTTTTTTAAAAATAATAAAGAAAATTTATATTGTTTGGAATCATTTTTTATAGTAGTTTTTTGCTTTTATTAAAATGTTTAATATGTTTTTATTTTTTATTTTTAAGTAGTAATAGTTGAAATACTGGCACAAATTTTTTTATTAGTAAAATAATTTTTTAATTGACAGTATTATAGTTATTTATTAAAAAAATTTAAGTACTTAAGATGTAATTTAGGAAAAAAGTGAAGAAAAATAATTGCTATTTTGATATGGCAAATAGCACAGCGTAAAAGTACATTTTTTAAGGAGAAAAAAACAACTTATAAACTATTCCAAATATGCCTGTTTGTTAACATTTATAGTTTTTTATTTTTCGTTTATAATAAATTCAAAATATATATATATATATATTTATTTATATAAAAAATAAAAATAAAAATATTTTTGACATAAATTTAGAAAGTGATGGTCTAAAGTGACGAACAAAGGTATTAACAAGTGATAATAAAAAGAAGCAGCGATAGTAATAAGAAATAATGGTTGATGGCAATGACTAGAAGTGGTGGCCGAATGTAATAGTTGGATATAATGACCGGAGAGAGTGATCATACGTGGTAGTTAGAGGTGATGTCCGAAGAATGTGGTGAGAGATAATTGCTGAAAGTGGTAGTCGAAAATAGTAAAAAAAATAAATAAAAATTTATTTACAAAATACAAATAAATAATAATAAACATAAATGTTACCAAAGGGACAAATTTGGTAAACATGGGGCAATTGCTTTTATTACTTGGGGTAAAGTTTGGACAGAGAACAGAACTCACCTTCACTAAATTTAAACAAAGAGAGAAGAGAGAAGAGAGAAGAGACCCCACAAATTTTTATCGAAGATTAGTGATCTATCCGCACGTTTTGCAAGCGATAAAAATTTTGTCTAATTATAATGAAATTTTTTTTTTTTAAAAACAGTTCATTTATTTTATTTCACGTGTGTGTATATATATATATATATATATATATAAAATTTATTATTAATATCTAATCAATATATTTTTTACAAAAATAATTTTCTTAACGATTCCTATAAAATAAACGGAATAGTTATCAAAATAAATATAAAATATATTTATAATAATATACATTGAGACCCTATTTGACAACCTAGGCTTTGTATTTAAAAATGCAAAAATATCAACATGGTCTATTTGGTAAAAAATAAAAAAATAATAAAAAAGCTAAAAATCAAATCATACTAATTTTTAAAATATTTTATCCAAATTTTTACCATTTTTAAATTACGATATATTATACCCGTAATACATAACTTATTTACTATAACTACCAACTATATATAATTATTATTTTCAACTATATAGAAAGACAAAATTATATAATTTAAACAAAAAACAAAAAAAATGATTTTTTACTTAAACAGCCAGTTTCAAAACATCATTTTATCATAAAGTTTAATTTTTATAAATTCATCTCAAGCTTATATTGATGATCCGAACCGAATTTAAAGAGCATATTGAAAAGATTATTCACGTAAAAATATTAATTAATTGAACATCTATCAATACAATATTTTAAAATATTTATTTTAATGATATGTGTAATTTTTTTTTTTGAAAACATGATATGTGTAATTTTAAAAATAAAATATTTATTTTATTTATAATAAATATGTTTAAATAAATAGTTATTGATATTATATTAATTTAATTTTTTGTATAAATAATTTTTTTAATGAATTTTATAAAATTAACGACAAAATTATCAAAATAAATATAAAATATATCTATAATAATAATACATTGAATATAAAAGTGTGTCTACAAAAAGCAAGCAATCCAACTCCTAACATTACCACTTGGCTCTTTATTCTGTACGGTAAAAAACATGATTTTATGAAAAAATTTAATTTTCACGAGCCAATCTTAAGCTCATATTAATGATTTAATTTTCACGAGCCAATCTTAAGCTCATATTAATGATTTGAACTGATAATTTTATAGAGCATATTAAGAAAATTATTCTTCTAGAAAGATATATTGATTAGATATTTGTAGATATGTGATTTTATAATATTTATTTTAACAGTACATGTAATTTTAAGAATAAATTATTTATTTTATTTAAAATAAATATGTTAAGATAATTATCTATTGATATCGAACCAGTTTAATTTTTTCATGACTAATCTTCTCGATAACTTCTCTAGAATGAATAGTACGATTATCAAAATAAATATAAGGTATATAACAATTATACATTAAAGAATAATATTTATAAAGGCAAATATTACTCTTTATTTTGCAGGATGGAAAATATTTTTTAATATAAGTTTAATTTTTATGGGTCAACTTGAAGTTTATCCCAATTATCCCAACAGTTTATCTTGGAGAACATATTAAAAAGATTATCCATATAAAAATTTCATTGATTGTATATATCTCTCTAGATATTGTATCTTATAATATTTATTTCAATAGTACATGTGATTTTAAGAATAGATCGTTTATTTTATTTAAAATACATATGTTTAATTATTATTTCATGAACTCGATTAATTTAAATTTTTTACATAAATAATCTTCTTAATGAGTTTTATAAAATGAACGGTACGGTTAATAAAAATGAGATATATCTCTAATTATTATATTTTTAGTTATTATTTACTTATTGTGGAGAATAATAAAAGTTTGCTTAATCAGCTATGCGTTGGGAAATAACCCATACTTAAGGGTAAAAGTGTAATTTTATTGAGGTTGAAAAGCTAAATCGACTGGCTTTTTATACATAGGGAGGGAGGAGAAGATATGCGAACTACAATATCGAAAAATTAATTATGACTTCAACTCAAAATTAATTAACACTTCTCTACAAAGAAGTGTGAAATTCTGCATTCTTCCCCTCAAGAGCAACTCCAACCCACACTGAATCTTTATTTTAGTGGAAAAATTTACTCCAACTAATTCTCTAAAATCTTCTCTATTTTAGAGAATGGCAATTTGAATATTCGTATTTAGATTGTCAAAAAATTTTGAAAAACGATTCCCTAAATATAAAGAATGAACATTTTAATCATTAAATAAGTAAAATTTATAACTTTTATAAATTTTGTACTATTGAAAAAATATTCACAATACCTTTAAAAAGAGTCTCCTATTAGAAATTTTCAAACCACGGGAGGTACACCGTTAAGTCTGAATACTGGGCTGCGAGTGCGATGTCTACTCGAAAAGTCTCGAGCTCAAATAGAGACATCATCAACACATTCTAGGCAACATTTGGAGCCTAAAAATCCCTAACAAAATTAAGCATTTTACTTGGAAAGCTTGTAGAGGCATCCTCCCAGGAAGACACAATCTGTCAAAAAGGAAGATTGCTACTGAAGATGTTTGCAGCCTATGCAATAGATCTCCCGAGACAGATATCCATTGCCTCCGAGAATGTTAAGTGGCCAAAGCAGCTTGGGACCAATGTGCAATGATGAGCAGGGACAACTTGGAGGGGTAGAGGTGATTTCAGCCAATGGGTCGTAAAGAAAAATCAAAAAAGATCACTGGAGAAAATAACATTTTGAAGGAAAGTCTCAATATTAATTTGGTGGAAGCTTTAGGTGCTTGGGAAGGAATCTCACCAGCCCACCAAATGGGCTTAAGCCAAGATCCATTTTGAAGGAAACTCTCTCACAATTGTAAAGGCCATCGATGATCAAGGTGAACATCTCTCCTCTTTCGGCCCATCGTAGAGCGTATTCAATCTTTTTAAATCTCTTTTTACTATATATATTGCCCGCGCATTCGCCGATTGGAAAACAATGTGGCACATTGTTTGGCTAAGATGGCTATCAGCATCGAGGAAAAGCAGGCGGGGGAGTCCCCTCCTCACCCCTATTCCAGCATAGATGGACCAAAGGGGTGGATGAGGGCCGCCACCTTCCCAAAATTTAAAAAAAAAACTCACTATTATACTATTATTAGTTTAAAATATTTTATAATTATATAAATTCGTCTTTGTAAAAAAAATTTAAAAATTTAATATATACTCTCTTAAAAATGTACATGAACAATTCACCTCTTCTAAGTTAAAATTCTGCATTCTGCATCCGTCCTGCATACCAGCCATTGCTTTGAACGATCTTAAACAATCAAATTTATCTCAAATGATCTAATTTCTGCTATGTTGTCCCTTTCGTCTCCCTGATCTTTTTCCTATGTTTCTTAATATCTTCTCAAAATTGTATCCTTATTAGGAAAAAAAAAACCTTTCTTGTTTGGTTTGACTGGCCTAAAGCTTTTAAAACTTTTTTATTTTCTAATTTTTTAGTACATTTTAATTCAAAAAAACTATTTTTCAAATAATAAACTGTTGACCAAAGTTTCATTTTTAATAAATTTTTTTTACTATTTTAAATGAAAATGAATTTAAAGGAGAATTTTTCTTTTGTAACAAAGGTCCTAAATATAAAAATGTAAGGAGGATGAATCCAAACCTTATTGTTTTTTAAATTTCAATCCCTTTTCACATTTTAGTATTTCTCAATTTTATGAGATTATTTTTCCACTTAAACATTCGATGCGCATACTTAACACTGACACGGCCAATTAATTTTATTTCTTATGAAAAATTTTAAAATATATAATTTTTTTTTCTTTCTAAAATTGATATTTCCACTGCGTATTCATCTAGATCAATTAACAAGACCAATATTTGATATAAGATTTTTTAAAAAAACATTAACAGAAATGTTTGATTAATTTTTACCTTTCTAAAAGAAAAGTTCCTTCGATTTCGGAATAACATAAAATGTAACATATTTTTTTATTTTAAAACCAATTTTTTGATTTGAGAAACTAAAATTTTTATCAATTTTAAAATATTAAAACACTTAATTATTTCTTCGTGCTTAAATTATATTTTTAAAAAAAACTTCTTGTTTTTCAACTTTAAAAATCAAAATATTTCTGCAAACACTTGTTTTTTTTTTTTTCAAAATTTCTCCATTTTAGAACTTATTAATTTTTCAGATTTTGACGACAATTACTATTTACAAAAGAAAAAAAATTACAAAGTAAAAATTTTTAAAAACATTTTAAAACTGAGAAATATCAATTTGCCATAAAGAAATCTCAGCAATAGAACTAATCCTAGTATACAGCTAATCATAGACGGACTTAAGAGGGGTGAATAAGAGCGACTGTTTTTTTTAAATTTTAAAAAATTTATTATTATCATAGTATTAATTTAAAATATTTTAAAATTATATAAATTCACTCTATAAATTTTTTTTAAAAAAATTTAATATATACTTTTTTAAAAATATATAAAAATAATTTACTTCTTCTAAATTAAAATTATGCGTATGTCTCCGCATCTAATAATTAATTAATTAGAAAATATGGTCATTTTTTCTATCAAAACAAAAAAGGAAAAAAGAAAGAAAGAAAAGGAAATCACCCCTAAAGGGACTTTCCTCAGTAAACGCATAACTTTGAAATCAAGAAAACTCTGAAGGGAGCCAATTACATCCACTAAATCAAAACCATCCCATTTCTGTGGTGATACATACACATATTGACATATTTACCCTACTTGCGGGGATTAGCATCCTTCGGCTTTGCACCGCCGGCGGGGGCGGCGGCTTTGGTGGCGTCGCGGGAGCTCGGTTTTTGCTTTTGCTTGGCGAAGTAGGTCAAGTACCCGACGGTGGCCGCAACGAGAAGGCTGCCGAGGGCCACCGTGTAGGGGTTGTAGGGTAACTTCCGCCGCCAGTGCAGCCCCTCACCGGCCGGGTTGTTTCCGGCCTTATTTGCCTCTGCGTTTTTCTTCCTCTCTTCTTCTCCGGCCATTCTCTGATCTCTGAAGAAAAAAACAAAAGGAGAAAAAGTCAGTGCAATTCTGCTTTCTGTACGTAGCTTCTTTTAAGATTTGAACATGGCGGATAGGGCGGAGGTGGTGGATTGACGCGTTTCATGCAACGTAGCAGGCGCCCAGGTTCGTGAAGATGACGTGGCAGCTGGCCACTCTTCATGCTGTCAAGTGTGTATTTAAGTATTTTGTTTAGATACGTAAGCATGTACTAGGGTTTGTTAGATACGTAATAATTTTTAATTTATTATTATTTATTATTATAAAAATATTAAATTGTTATAAACATGTTAAACAAAAAGGAAAATTTTAAAATATGTTTCGAACTAAAATTATATCAGTTGTGAAAAATAAAAATAGTTAAATAGTGTGATTTTAAAATTATTCTATCGATCAAGCTTTACAAGTAAAATTAGTTATATATATATATATAAAGGGTATTTTGGGTTAAAAACATTAACATGGCTTCAATTATAGGGAATACGAATGCTCTCTCATAATAAAATAGTATAAATTAAAAAAATTAAATAGTAAAAAGAAATTAAGTTCAAGGGATAAAACTAAATGAGAGTGTTTTATGTATATATATAAAAAAAATTAAATAAGAAAATTTTTGACATCCAAAAATTCACCCACGACTTTATTTTAAAGGTCACACCAAATGTCGGTTTTCTATTTATATATTAGCATAGATGATTTTATTGAATTTTAAAATATTAGACGTATATAAATAAATTATAAAATATAATTTCAGTTATTTATATTATAGTTGTAATATTGTACCACATTAGTTGATAACCCGGTAACATTTTAAAGTAAAATTAATACATTAATGATTTAATTTTATATTATTTAAAATACTGAACAATATCAAACAATAGCAGTCGGTACCAACTGGTATCGAAAAATATCAAATATGTATAGCATGTAATTATTATTTATTTAAAAATAATAATTTTTACTTAGTTTTAGTTTTAGTTTTTCTTTTCTCATAACCAAATGATATCATTGTTCTCATAACTTGATAACTAAATCTACGCATTAATGTGTGATACCCTCATTTACTGAAAATGCTTTATTTTGAGTGGTAAACTCATTTTAACACCACTAAAAACAAAAATAATGATGTATATTTTCCTTATTTTTTCATTTTCTCGTCTTAAAATGATAGAGTATTTGATAAAATTACTGCTAATAGTTTTTATTTTGTACCATCTTCATCTTGTAAAAATCACACTTAGTGATGTAAGAATTAGTTACAAGTTTTCATTTTGTACTATCCTCATTTTCTTCAAATGCAACAAATTAGTGAAGGAGTACTGTAGCTTTTGAGTGCATAATTTCGATCGTCCAGAAACTTATAAAAACATACGTTCTCAAGCCCATCTATGTATATTGTATTTTATAGATATCATTTTGCAAATCTTGTTCATTTAGAAATCTAGTTCATGCATTCACATTACACTGGCTTGCCATCTCAACATTTGTTTGTCATCCTAATTTTGCAGAATCATTGAGGGGATCACACATAAAGCGTTATATGCTAATATCAAAAGCGGCGAAGGAGGAAAGTACCATACCATCAAAGGCACACATGACAAGTGAGAGATTGGAAATTCGAACACCAAACAAGGTCGCGGCAATGAACATCAACAACAAGGGCAAAGCTGCAGCTAAGGAGGACATCGGTTACTACAAAATGTTCCGATCGAATTTTGGTAGCATCTTTAAGCTAAATGGCGAACATTGAGCTCCATAACACTTAAAGCAATGTGGAAGACCCCATTTTGGTATCCGCTTGACACATTAAGGAAGAGGAAATTTTCCTATGCCACATGCCGGAAATATGACGATGTCGTTGCAAAAATAATTAGCACATATGCCCCGTGCACTAACTAGTTCATTCTCGGGAAACGAGCGCCATTGCCATTTACAAAAGATGAATTGAAGTTGATTTTTGGCATAATGTGCGGAGAAGAAGATATTAATTTGTTGTTTAAAAGAAATGAAACAACACAATTCATAAAAAAGAGGAGCATACTTACCAAGAGACTGTCAACTTTGGTGATGATGATAATATTGGAGCACGCTATGAAGGGGCGGACTGAAGAAGATGTTGAGGATGTGGTAAGAACTTTGTGCCTATACTTGTTTTTTATGTTATTTTTCTCAACAAGTACGAAAGTAGGATTGGCATACTTAAAAGTATATGAAAGATTTAAACGCTATGATGAAATACAATTGGGTCAATGCAATACACAATACTCTAGACATCTATCAAAAATAATGATCAAACACCACACAAAGTGACGTGCATTATGGGATTGTTGGTAAGAACAAGTGAATTACAAATTTTAATATAACATTTTATATATACCTTGAATAATGTGTAATGCTATCGTGTTTGACAGTATTGGATTTGTGAGCATACGTCACTAATGCAGTTGGATTACTCAGGTGCATTGTTGAGATTCCTAAAATGAGATGTACTAAGAATAGAGTCAGAGGTTAAAGAAATATCACTCACAGCAATATCAAAAAAAAGGTGAAAAAACTATATATTATGTCAATGCACTACACTCATTTCAGTTTTCCATTTGCATTACACAGTAAAATGAAAACTCCGCGTAATCACTTTAAAAATTATCATTTTCATTTACACGTAGATTTGGTAACAACATCACGTTTTTTAATGTAAATCCCCATTTCTTTTACACTGCTTATATGCAATGTTTCTCCATGAACATTTCGGAATTTTTACACTGATATCCCTAATGAAAATCTTTGAGGTTTTGCAATGGAATATGTAGGTTTGCATTAAGGAGATTAGGTTAACAGATTATGAGACCAAAAAGTTCAATAGAAGGTTGAAGTGACTTAGAGATGGACGTGAACATATAATTGTACAAACTGATGGGAATACGGATGGAGAAGAGTAACCGGACAATAAAAGCAACTTTGATGCAATTGGAGAAATGGCTTTGCAGATTGTTAACTTGGAGAAGACATTGAAATTGAAGACAAGCATATTCTGGATGCAGACGTGGGGATAAATCCATTTGAGTACGACTTTCTAGCAAATCTATGCAGCGTGCCAGCGACATAATCAGTAACGAAGACATGTAATTCCAATATGAGAGGAAGAAAACTGATAATGAAGAGGAAATTGCAGCCACACAGGCGGATATTGTGCAAGTATTGAATAGTGTCACTACTGAAAGTGAGAAAGTGAGAAAGTGAAAAATGAGAATGAGGGGGTGGCAACATTTATAATTAAACTTAAGGAATAGATAGATGAACTACAAGAAAAGGTCAAAATACGTGATGATGAAATAGTTTCTCTCAACAAAATTGTTGAGGATAAGGATTGAAATTTACTGGTCCGATTCAAGTTGGCTGAATAGTCCGGGGGTGCTTGCCACGTATGCCTGCACAAGAAATAGGTAAAATGCCCGTCGGTAGTTTTATACCAGTGGACCCTCCAACGTTCAAGTCAGACAAGGGTTTTAGCGAGAAAGAGAAAAGAATTTAAAAGAATAGTTTGACAGAGTTTTCTCTAGCAAAAGAGTTTGTACCTTTGCCTGTGAAAGTGATGGCTATTTATAGGAAGAAATATACTTAACCCGCTTTTGGAGTTCAACCCGACCCGAGCAGGTCGGATTGTACTCCTCTCTCTGATCAATGCATAACTGTCAATCTGATGGTGACTTATCAATACCATTATTACACATTTCTGTAAGTTCTTTTTGTCATGTCAAGTTGTCTATCAATACTCAGATCTAATCTTGGTTAAATTAACTCTTTCTGACACCCTAACCCCAGAATTGGTCTAGCTATTACTGACCTTTTATCACGAGATCCCCCTTCTGATACGCGTATCGTGGGACACTAATCTCAAATATCAATCATCGAGCTCGGCTTTAGGGGTTGCACAGCTTGTCCTGCTCGGACGTGAATGCTGAGCATTCATCCTCATAGTGTCAAGCACCTCTTCTTCTGGGTCGGGACTGAACTCCTTTTGAGCTCGAAGCCAAGGCCATTGCACGGGCCCACATGTCCCGAGGTCTCCGGAGCTCGGGCACACTGTCTGCACACGCTCAGCTCACCGCCCGAGCTAGTATGTGTATGCCGAGGTACGCAATCATGGGCGAAAGAACTGTTACTCTGTACGGCATTCCACTTGCGCTCCACCTGGCCCTAGTCGGGATTTGACTCCCCTAATAAACAATCGATAAATTGAAAGAAGAAACATGCGACCTTTATTACCATTTCCATAAAAAAGAAATATCTGAGTTTACGTAAACAGCAAAAAGAATGAATGAGCTACATGTTGAGGATACTGCAAAACCTAGTTTCAGGGTGAGAGTGAGACATATCGAAGAGAAAAATAAAAAAGAGAAAAAAAATTGTCCAAGTTTAAGTACTACGATTTGAAGCAAGCACTCAAAAGATGGGGGAAAAAAAAGATCAATCCCAACAGAGCCATTGTTAGTGGATGTCGAAGATGAGCCACCACCATTGTTAGTGGATGTCGAAGATGAGCCACCGCGTGAAGATCATGTCGGTCAGAAATTGTTAACCTAATAACAAGTTATTGATGGTTTTATCGAGATTCTAGTAAGGAAATAGACCGTGGCTAAACTCGATTTATAGAACAATAATTTTGATGGTGAACCAATTGACAAGTTGTACATCTTCTTGAGTCTCACATATGTAAGATATGTAATTCATCGCTACATGTATTTATGTAAAACTTCGTCTAGTAATGTTAAAAAAAATTATATTTTCTATATTAATAGAAAATAATCAATCTACTAAACCTATTAATTTATTTTCTTATAAAAATTATATTTTCTATAAAAATTATAGACTCTTTAACTATTTTCTTATAATATTAAAAAATTTATATTTTCTATATTAATAGAAAATAATCAATCTACTAAACTTGCTAACTTATTTTCTTATAATATTGAGAACAACTATATTTTCTATACTAATAGAAAATCAATTCCTTTAACCTATTAACTTATAATAATAAGAAAACCTACCTTTTATATAATAATAGAAATAGAAAATAAATTCTTTTAATCAACTCTTTTAATTTATTTATTTATAATATTAAGAAAACTTATATTTTTCTATATTAATAGAAAATAATCTATCTACCAATCTATTTTCTTATAATAATAAGAAATTTATATTTTTCTATAATAATAGAAAATAAACTCATTTAATCCATTTTCTTATAATATTAAGAAAAATTATTTTTTCTATACTAATAGAAAAGTGATAAACTCTTTAACTATTTTTTTATAATATTGAGAAAAAACTACTTTTTCTATACTAATAGAAAAATAATAAATTTTTAATCTATTTTCTTATAACATTAAAGTAAACTACTTTTTCAATATTAATAGAAAAATAATGAACTCTTTAAACCACTTTCTTATAATAATAAGAAAACTTATCTTTTCTATATTAATAGAAAAAATAACCTTTTTATCTATTTTCTAATAATAATAATTTATATTTTCTATATTAATAGAAAAATCAATCTTTTCATCTATTTTCCAATTATAATAAGAAAATCTATAATTTTCTATATTAATAGAAAAATCAACCTTTTAACTTATTTTCTTATAATAATAAGAAAAATCTATAATTTTCTATATTAATAGAAAAATCATAAACTTTCCAACTTATTTTCTTATAATAATAAGAAAATCTATATTTTGTATATTATTAGAAAAACCACAAACACTCTCACCTATTTTCTTATAATATTAAGAAAAACTATACTTTTCTATAGTAATAGAAAAATAAATGACTTTTCCAAACTTTTTCTTATAATAATAAAAAAAAATGTTATTTTTCCCAATCAGATCATTTTATCCATTACCCATTTGCTTACCATATATTGTAGGCACACACACACATAGATCTAACCGTGCATTTCAATAATATACAACATATGCAAGAAAGTACATCACCCATGAAAATATACAAGAATACAAGTCTTTACTCATCAAGCATATAAAGTAAGTATATCTCATGCATCCCTTTCTCTTCGTCAATCTCCTTCTCCTTCTACCTCTTCTAGTCCGCATAAAAGAATCTTTGAAACAACATATTGCTCAAAATTTCTTTTCGGATGCATGGAAATTGAAAATGATTTATTAAGCAAAAGGATTAATATCAAAGGAAATTGATACTGAAAAAACGATATTGGGTGATGTTGGGTGCCTTCTTAACTCGTATAAGTGAATTCTTGAATATATCTCTCGTTTTATTCACAGATAAAAACGGAAGTCATTTTAAAATCAGGCCCGGGTATTGTACATCCTTTAAAATAAAAACCTTTTTTTTGCATTTTATTGCCTTTTCCAAATTTAAAACTTAATTTCCAAAACTTAGACTACTTGCTTTGCAAATGATTTTAAATGGTGACCTGATACACCCACACTCAATGTTCATTGAGGCGGTAATTCCTATTTTTCAAGATTACGACTTGATAAACTAAACTCATATGTGTTGTCCTTATGCAACAATCTTTTGAATAACCATTTTTCCAAAAATACAAATTGGGGACGAAAAAAATAAAAAACAATGCGCCACAGAGAAGATAGTCTAAAGTCGAAGGAAGAAAAGTCTGGCAAAATTTACTGTGTCATCATTTAGCAAGGAATGTGAAAGGCATATTGGGTTACAGAAAGCTCCTGCAAGAAAATTTTGGATATCTTTTGTCCCACCAAAGATCCAACTGTTCAGTTGGCTACTTATATTGGGAAGGTTACCCACAAGGGATAACCTATTACAGAGAAGGAATATTTTGGCTGCAAATCCAAGCTTAAGGTGGTGTGTTTTTTGATATTGAAGATGAAACCATTGTCCACTTATTTCTTACATATTAAAAATTATAGAGGTTGTGGGATAACATTTTGTAGTGGTGGGGGAGTTTAAGTATAGAAGGTCTATTCAATTGGTGGATGGGGGTAAATTACTTGGACATAAACAAGATAATTTGGATTTGCACCCTTTTTGTAGTTGTGTGGTTCATTTATTTTGTCTATAAATGATATCATTTTTTTGTGGTAGAAAGGTGGATTGGGAGAATCTCACAAAGCTTGTAGAGGTTTGAGTAGCTTTTTGGTCCAAAGCTTGTAGTGGAGGGCTTGCTTTCTTAATTGAATATGTTATTTTTAGGCTATAACTCTGAAGTGGAGCAAAAAAAGGCACCCTTGGCATAGAGTTTATCAAGTTGCATAGGGCCAGATGTATGGCTGCTCTACTTCTCACTCTTTTTTTTTTTCCCCTTGTTTTGCTGTGGCTAGCACCTTGCCATCCTTCTAGGGCTCTGTTTAGTTTAGTTTTTCTTGTGGTTTTTTTATGGTGTTTTTCGTTTTTTATGAATTTTTTGATTTTTTGGACTAAATTTTTTTTACTTTTTCAATTTATCATGATAAAACAAATATAAAAGTATAGTCGTTTTGAAAAAAAATTAAAAAAATTTCACTAAAGACGAAAAAACCACATAAAAACCTTAAAGTAACATTATTTGATTTTTTTTTGGTTAAACTTTTTTATTTTTCTTATTTTTATAAGAAAAGATATCTAAAAAATTTCATCATTTAAACTAATATAGAAAAGTTTCACTAAAAAACAAAAAAAAGTTATATAAAAAAACTATGCGGCACGGTGCCTAAGTGTTGTGCTTGTTTGAGGCATATTTGCATAAGAATTTATTTCCTTTAGATGCCCTTTTTACATACATATATATATATATATATTTATATATATATATATATATAGGTTCAAGTTCTTTTTTTATGATAAAAAAATAATAAATATATTTAAAATATGGGTCATGCGAACTACTGTCCAATGAGCGGTAGTTAAGAAAATAATAAAGATAAATTTTTTTCAATATTAATACATTTTTGGAGGTAGAACCTACTATTTTCACAAATATCAACATATTTTACACAAATATTTATATATTATATATCCATTATTTACCGTCTAATGAACGATAATTAGCATTTTTCATTTAAAATACACATAAATCATTATGAAAATAATAATTATTTAATAATTGTCACCTTTAAATCAAAAAATAATAAACAAATTTTAAACGGAAAACCAAACCACGAGTTATAATTCATTTAACCATTCATTAATCGGTTTGTCTAACTTTTGTTCTCTAAGTGGGAAATACTTAGACATATAATATTAAAAAATAAAATAAAAAAAAATATATTTTATAAATATTAATACACTTTTACAAATATTTATATTCTTTTTACATAATATTTACTGTGGATTTTACTTCATTAATTATCGATTCTTAACTACGCGGTGATTGGTGAGCTTACATTGAGAGCGACAGAGAGTTTTACATACTGTTTATTTATTCATCTATACTGCTCTTAAAAGAAAATTTTATGTACATTCTATATTATATTTCATGTTTTATTCTATAAAAATATAAAGTATAATATGTGAATAAATATACATCACATACTTGCATATTTATTCACTTATCTACTTATTATGCTATAATTATTAAATTTGTCTGTCCCCTTATTTTACGAACATTTTAAATGGTGGATGATATGTGTTGAGGCGAATTAGTGTTGTGAGATCAGGTTATAAAATTTGGAGTGTTTTTTTCTGGGTTTCGATTCACGGCATTATGCTAGAGGTGAAAAGGAGAGTTTACCTTATAAAAAAAAATCGACCGAACGGAGCAAGTATAAGGAGCATGATGATTCGATCAAAACTTAGCGCAATAGAAGCAGTCTTTTTGTTCAAAATATTGATATGTATTTTGTGAACTTTTTAATATTCAAATAATGTAATATTATAATAATTATCTATGAATAAAATATTAGTATAATTTTATTTGTATATATATGTATGTCTTAACGTATTTAAGAACCACTCGAAATATTGATATGTGTTTATGTAAAACTTATCTAACTTGTATTCATAAAATAAAATATAAGATATAACATGAGATGCCTGTAGCATTACTCGTTATTAAAAAAAACCACTCCTTGATATGAATTCAAAATTAAAGCTCAATTACACTTTTAATTTTCAAACTCAACTCCCACGTGCAAATTATATTTTTACAATATATTTCAATGTTAAACCCCTTGAAGAAGGCAAAAAAAAAAAAAGAAAAAGAAAAAGAAAAGAAAACTGCATATAATAGTCCTATTTTTTCTTCGTACACTTTTAATTTTCAAAACAACTCAGACAGCAAATGTTACTTTTCTCCTCTCATGATTCAATAAATTATTATTTTTTTTTAAATTTAAAAATTGCAAGTGCAAAGTGTGTGCCAATGTGGCGTTCATGATTTGATTTGCTTCAATTTTAACATAAATTAATAATTAAATTATTTTAAATAATCTATAGTTTAAGAATCAAAATTCAGCCGTGATTATTATAAGAGCTGGGCTAAGCTTCTGTTTGGCTTTGCTTTTTTTTTAAATTTATTTCTTAATTACTATAGAGCCGGGCTAAGTTTATTTTTGGCTTTACTTCTTTTAAAGATTTTTTTAATTAAAAGTCTCTTAAAAAGTTTATTTATTTAATTTTTTATTAGAATTAATTGATTTCTTTTTTACATCTTTCTAAATTTATATTTTTACAAAAAAAAATTAAAATAATAAAAAGTCTACAAAAAAAAAAATCAAGTCAAACACACGCTAAGCTAATGAAAAAGAATTTAATTCAAATTTAGAACCGTGATTACAAGACTAAATACTTATTGCCTATTATTTTGGGTAAATATTATTACCAATTTTATGTGTTAAAAAATTATATATCTATTTTGTTTATTTTTCTATTCTCTTTTTTGTCTATTTTTTCTGTTTATGTTAATTTTATTTTATCACTTGTTTCATAATATTATAAAAAAATATAATTATATATAAACTAATTTATACATTTAATTTTTATTATTCTTTCATCGACCATTAATAGTCTATAAATTATATAATATTATAATATTACAAAAAAAATAAATTATAAACAAAAAAAATAAAGTAAAAGAGAAGAGACCAGAGAAAAAAATATTTTGAAATTTTTTCTTTATATATAATACCTAACAAAATATGAATGAAACAAAATTAATAAGTAGTTTCGTTTGGTTTTATATAGTTCTCTAAAAAGCCAATATTAAAAAATTAAAGTATTACGAACAATTTTTAATAATTTAAAATTAAATCAAATTCATTCATGATTTGTGGCCGTTAAAATGTTTTAATGTAATTTAAATTTAGTTTATGTTTAGATTAATTTTTTTTTAAAAAATTTTTGTTTAAAAACTTTTTAAAAAGTTTACTTATTTAAATTCGTCTGACATTTTTTATATATTTTTATATATACTTTTTTTACAAAATAAATTAAAAATCAAAAAACTTAAAAAAAAAAACTAATCAAAACATAACCTTAATAGCTTCTATTCTCATTTCTTATTTGACCGTTGGTATAACAGACAAAACGAAGCTGTATCTCGAAACGCGGGAACGCCACGCGTCTTCAATAAACAGCTTCGGCAACTCCGAACCTTTCCCAACGGCTCTTTTCTTTCCCTTTCTTCCCTGTATATATACAAGCAGCTATTCTCTCAAAATTTAAAGCTCTTTTCTTCCTCTTTCTCCCCTGAAAAACTCTCTCGCTCTCTCTCTCCGAAGAAATACAAATCCATGGCTGGATTTGCAGGAGCTTTATCTTCTTGGGTGGGTTTCTTGGTGGTGTTGATGGTAAGCTCATCAGAAGCCAGAGATTTCTTGGTTGGAGGGAATACAGAAGCATGGAAGATCCCTTCCTCTCAATCCGATTCTCTGAATCAATGGGCCGAAAGCTCTCGGTTCCGTATTGGTGACTCTCTCGGTAATATCTTCTTCTTCTCCATCTCCATTTCCCAACCTTAATTAATCTCTTCTTCTGGGTCCTCTAGAACAAGAAATGGTAAGTACATTTATGCGTATAGTTTTTGATTAAAATATAAAAAAGTAATAATGTTCAAAATAAGCTAATAAACTAGATTTTGACATCTCTTTTAAACTCTAACCGGCCGGTTAGAAATTAACTCTGACTAAGCCAGAGATCCTAACTTAAATTACCCGTCAGTTCACTTTCTGCCCATTTTCACTTGTTTCACTTTTTGCTCATTTTCTGCTCACATTCATTCCTACATTTTAAAATGTATTCACTTTCTACCACTTTCACTGTCAACGCCAGAGTGAAAGTGGTAGAAACTGAACAGCGTGAAGAGTGAAATTGAACAAAAGTGAATAGATCGTGAAAAGCATAAAGTGAATAGACGATGAAAATGGGCAAAAAATGATAAGACGAATAGCATTGAAGGCGGACAAGACAAGGATGGTTCAATTCTAGATAGAAATGATCAAGAATAGCCTGACCAGTTCTAGTTCTCGGTCAGCTGCTTTTTCATCTGGTTTACAGTTAGTTAGTCTACTACCTTTCGATTGGGGCACATCCCAGGAGTTAGATCGCTTGGATTATATTTTATAGTATCAAAAGCACAACATGTATTCTTCTCCCATTTAAATTATAATTTCTGACTGGTCAAAATTAATTTCTTACGGGTCAGAATTTAACATGTAAAAAGAGAGTTAATTTAATTTATGTATATTGGATTCTAGTCTATCAAGCTTAGTCTCTCTCTCTCTCTCTCTCTCTCTCTCTCTCTAGTGTGGAAGTATGACAGCGCTAAAGATTCAGTGATGCAAGTGAGCAAGAGAGACTATGTGACTTGCAACACAAGTAACCCCATAGCGGAGTACAAGGACGGCAACACCAAGGTGAACCTCTCCCGATCAGGACCTTTCTTCTTCATCAGCGGAGCCTACGGACACTGCCAGAAGGGGCAGAAGCTCATTGTGGTGGTTATGTCTGCAAGCCACCACTTGAGGTCCTACTTCCGAGTTGCGCCAGCACCGTCTCCGGTCGAGTTCGAAGGTCCCTCCATTGCGCCGACTAGCGGCGCCACCAGCTTACAGGGCGGTTTGGTGGTTGCGTTGTTGGGGGTGGTGTTCTGGCAAGGGTGGTTTTGATGATATGAGGGTGGTTTTGATGATATGAGGGCGTTTTTGGTCTTTTGGGGGAATTCATTTTGATTTTCTATGAATGACGAATGTTGTGGGGACTCACCGGGTGTAGTTGTGTGAAGGGCATGGTAACAATTTAATATTAATTCATTTATTTATTTATTCAATTTTGTATTTTTACTTTTATTTTTGGATTCATGTTGAATTGACATGAATGATGACATGTTTATGGTTCGTTTGGAATAGTTTATTTGCTTTTTTTGTTTGGTTTTTAATGAATTTTTATTTTTAATTAACTTATATTTTTTTGATTTTTTCTCATGGAGATAAACTGAAAAAAAATTATTTATATTGCGTTTTTTTCACTTTCCTGTCTGTTCAAAAAATTAAAAATTTTAATTTAAAAATTCTAAAAGTGATCTATAGGCATGACCGTTAAATTAAGGTAGCAATTCCAAAACTTAGGTTCAAATTACTTATAATTAATAATTTTATAATTCACATGTTATTTTAGCTTTCAAAAAGTACAAATGTCATTACATAGAGAAATTATACTATTATTTTTTTACGAGTTAGCTCAATTAAGCTCGATTTAATTCACCTTAGTTTGCACGTGTTGATGGGATTTAAGAAATATTTTTTATTAATTTTTTAATTTATGTCATACCAAACACTAAAAATAAGTTGATCTCTCTGTAGGCATGACTGTTAAATTAAGGTAGCAATTCCATATGTGAATATAAGTCAACTTAATTCCAAAACTTAGGTTCAAATTACTTATAATTAATAATTTTAAAATTCACATGTTATTTTAGCTTTCAAAAAGTAAAGTGTCATTACATAAAAATCATACTATTATTTTTTTACGAGCTAACTTTGGCTCAATTAAGCTCGGTTTAGTTCACCTTAGTTTGCACGTGTTGATGAAATTATTTAAGAAATATTTTTTATTGACTTTTTAATTTATATACCAAACACCAAAAATAAGTTAATTTTAGTGAAACGTTTTTCACTTTTTTATAACCAAAAATAAATCTTCAATTTTACCACCCACCATTATTAATAAATACACTACCATTCTATTAACACCACCAATTCAAGGTTCAAAGAGTTGAGAGTCCAGAATTCAAAAGTCAGAAATTCGATATTCGGGAGTTAGGGTTGTGGTTAATTTTTAGGATCTAAGGTCCTAGGGTTAAGGGTCTAGGATTTCGACAATGGTCAAGCAATCCAAGGTTTCAGGTCGAGAGTTGAGGATCGAGAGACGAGCTCCATCACCACTACGGCCATTGCTTCCACTGTCACTATTGTCACTAATTCTAGCATTACTATATCTACTAGCACTATTATTTTTAAACTCGCAACCACACACAAGCAGAGCCTTTGTAGATATAGTCTAGTGATATAGAATATCAGAGAGATTGCTTTTAAAAAGTACAAAGAATCAAAAATCACTTAGAAATCGAACTAATGGTGAAAACAAACTAAACCGAGCTTAGCTTGATTTTAAAGTAAGTAAAAAAATTGACCTCAAATAAAGTTGATCGCTCTTATTCAAACTTAGCTTGATTAAAGATAATTATGCTTGAATTCAACCCAAATAACATAAACAAGCCAACTGTTGACCGATGTGTATCGTTCTATTGCCTATATTTTGATCTATTTTTTCAATCAAACTTATCATTAGAAAATATTTTAAAAGTTTAGTTCAAAATTTAAGGAATCCGACTTGTACCAGACTAGTTATATGGAAGTTCCGGATCAATATCACCTGAATGCTGCTTGCAAGTTAATACACTCCAATATCTCAAAAGTACTCTCAATAATGGTTGCTTTTACACATTGACTGAAGATTTCAAACTTGTGACCAGATATACTCTATGAAGATGGATTGATCAGCTGATATATGAAAGTGCCGGATCAATCTTTCACCTAAATGCACGTAAGAGGAGGATTCTCTGCTACCTCAAAAGTGTACTCTCAGAGATGGTCTTAAGGACTTCGGACTTGTTGGTTACTTTGACAGTGATTGAAAAAGAAACTTAAATGAAAGGAAGAGCACAACTTCTATTATGGGAGATACTGCATTCACTTGGTCATCTAAGACGCAAGCCAAAGTGACATTGTCTATTTGTGAAGTTGAGAATGTTGCTGCTAACTAAGCTTTATCCCAAGCTATTTTTTGGCAGCGGAATGTTCTTAGGCTTTTGGGATTTCCCCAAGAAAGGCCACAAAGATTTATACAGACAATCATTTGGCAATTGCCTTAATCAAGAATTCTGTGCATCACAAAATGAGTAAACATATTGATACTCGCTATAATCTCATTAGAGAGCGTGTCAGGAATAAAGAGGTAAATTGAACCCTTGCAAAACATAATCAGATTAGTGATATCTTTACTAACCCGTTGAAGAATGACATGTTCAACAGGCTAAAGACTATGCTTGGTCTGCAGAAATTTAGAGAGTCAAATTTCAGGAAAAATGTTGAGAAGTAAACTTGACAACCTAGCTTGGAGGTACATAAATGAAGACCAACAATAAAGAGGCAATCATGAATTACTTGGATCAACTCCAAAGGAAGTGCTTTAATAGCCTACAAAATCAGCTAAGAACTTAAATACAAGATTACCATCTAAAGCCTATAAATATATATTTCTAGTATGTGTTCAATGTATAGGAAAATAAGAAGAAAACAAAAGAGAAAAAAAGTAAAAAAGTAAAATTTGTGAAATTCTTGTGTTTGAATGTTGTGATTCACTGTGTGTGTGTGTGTGCTTTTAAATTCTGTTTCACAGTGCGTTAAGAATCACCATAAGTGAGTTCCAAGTATTTTATTGCCCACCAATAATCTTATTGTATAGTAGAAACACACCGAATAAAACAATGTCGGCCCACTTGAGACAAAATGTGTGACCCAACGCATCAAATATTTTCGTTTATCGAAAATATTATGTAAATAATGCTACATGATACTCCACGATTCCCTAATAATTTTCCCAAACTTTTACACCAGCCAGAAGGCCCAGAACTCGACACTTCTTTGAGTTCTAAATTTGGCTAAGAGAACCATTGCAGTTTTATTCGGCCTAAAGAGAACTACCCAACTATCAGAAAACCAGTTACAGGGAAGTAAGTTATTACAAAGAAAAAACCACTCGTAAGGTTCCCAACAATTTATCAAGAGAAGCAGAAAGAAAGAAAATTGGAAACTCTCCCAAAAAAAGTGAAACCAAAAAATGAAAAAAATTCATAAAAGTAAACAATGTGATTTGAAGATTATACGATTAGACTGAAGATGGCCGGAGTCCCAACATATTTAGCTCAATTCCTCGAAAGAAAACTCGTGTGCAAATCGAACCTCATCTCCGAGATTTGAGTGTCGTCACTTCAACCCCTCGCTAAGGCCTTGCGGCATTCCTAAGCTCTGGGCAAGATTACTCATTCTCTCTTTCATGGCCTGAGAAAATAATAAAACGCAATTTTTAGAGAGATACATAAGAAGCAAAGGGGAAAGGGAGAAATTTTGGATTTTTGATGATCATAAAGCTAAGGATAATAATAGGAGGATTCTCACCAAAACACTCTTCTGGTGTGCATCCTTGTATGCCTCTGTGACCAAAAGGGAGAGTTTCTGCATGAAATAGATGGAAGGCAAATAAATCTCTATATAAACTATATTCTACTATGGTGGTATTTGCCAGTGTTTCTCCCCAAAAATTTATTTTCATATTTTCTAAAGTTTTTCCATATTTATGTCAGAAAAATTTTAAATTTCACGTGACGAGAAAAATAAAAAAAGTAAGCTTTTTACACAAATATCGAAAAAAGAATTAGAAAAGACAAAAAATAAACTATTTGTGAGAAACTCTGACAAACACCACCTATTACACATTTCGTAAAAGAAGCGCCCAAGCAGCATGAGATAGTAAAGTAGGGAATAGGAACAGCTAGGGAAGCCACTTGGTTTATTTTTGTCTTTTTTCGACATTTGTGTCAAACAAATTTACCTTTTCGATTCTTCTCGACACCAGGCTCCATCACCTCAAACATATCCCGGTTCATTGATTTTTGGGTTGGCATTTTAATTTAGCTCAAGTAATAGATTGCAGGAGGTTGGAATATGTAACAATCATTGCACAACGTTTAGTTTCATGATGATTATTTTCTATTAAGCAGCAAAATAACTCAGTATTAAGATGCTCTTCCCATCAATTATATGCTGGCAGTAAGCAGTGCAATTTAAGACTATATATCACCCAGTATTATCCATGAGTTAATAGAGTAGATGATTTTTACTAATTACTAATCTGAACTGCACCGTCCAATATTGTATTATTCAATGAATAGAAATCAAACAATATTATATTTCACGCATTAGATCAAACACTATGGAACTTTTGACCAAGCTTACTTTTCAAATAACCATGAGAAGTAAATGTTTAAGAATTTATGATATGATCCTATCTGTCCATCAACAACAAATCTTTTGAACTGGAAAGGAATTTCCGTACATAAACAATCCTTCCTTATATATAGTGTTCCTGCCACCCCCAGCCACCTTCTCACTTTTTTCCGTCCCAAATATAATTTTACATGCAGAAGAACAATAATTTGATGCCACTTCCATAAGAGCACATTAACGATAAAAACAAAAGAAAAATATAAGAAAAGGAAAAAACTACAAATAGATCTTTCTGTATTCTTTGCAGGCACAAATTTCTACAGTATGATTTAGAATGATTAGTCATTTTGCGGGTCCCAACTACCAAGAAATAAGGGGATCAATAGCATCTAAGACGAGAATTATTGGAGACTTTGATTATGAATTATCCTTCATTCACAGAATTGAACTTTCTGTTCACAAAATGATGTCTACACTGTATGAAAAAACATATTACTTAAAACTAAGTTCATTATCAGTTAACAGTGCAAGTTGCTATTTAATAGCCGTGCAGACCCCAAACAATCGTACAATGTTCAAAAAATGTGCTGCACAAATATATCTTTCAAATGAGCGGAAACTTGTAGATATTTCATTTTCTCTTCTTGTGGTCACAAAATTGTAATTTGGCTTAACCTGATTTCAATTCAACTGGAAAATAAATAAATAAATAATAAATAAATAAATAAAATTGATAAGTTCAGATCAAGCAAAAATTTCAGCCTCAAAATTTAGAAGGGTGAGGATCCCTTATATGGAAGTTCCTCGTAGACATTCTGTTTGAGACTAGTAAAACTAATGAATGGTGCAAGTTAACAAGTAGCTAGTGAAAAAGCAGTGATTGACATCAGACTCAAAACTAAGATCAATAGTTGTATTCCTCTCATGAAGACAAAATAGATGAGTTAAAAAATTTAGACTGCCCTTAAACTGGTGGCAGTTGAACATTCTTATTTTAATCTTTGTAGAGTGCATTAAATGTAAGTAAAAACACCACTGCACCTTCTGCCGCTGAGAGGAGGGAGCTGAAACTTCCACTACATTTTATTTTACACAGAATTCACGACCGAAAGAAACTGCAAGCATAACATGGACAAGGATGCCACAAATTACGGTGGGCAGGAAAGATGGGATCCTTGCATTAAGACTGTCATTTTATTTGTCCTTTTGTTTTGCAAATATGCAACTTGCATGCATTTGAGAGAGTTGAGATGACCATAGTTTCATCACTTTTTTTAAATTAAAAAAAAAAAAAAACAACAATCACAGCAGGTATGCAAATTGCATGCATTTGACAGAGATGAGGTAAATCTCTATGAGTCTCAGGACCAGCAATACAATAATAACAGGACATGACTGCTATGCTGAAAGTGTGAAAACCTTCTCCTCTACATATAGATTTGCTTCTTTTCATGTCCTGTTTATTGTATTGCTGGTCCTGAGACTCGTATAGATTTACCTACTAGTCTCCTCAACCCTACACCTTGGATCTATATTGTTTAATAAAGCTCGTTCTTGCCCGCTTTGCTTCCGGATGGGAAGAACGTGAGCAGAATGATTAGATCTAGCAACAGTCATTTTTTGAAGAACTGAACTGGGCTTTCAACAGTCAGTTCACCACTCATACTCGGCTGGATAAGAAGATTTGGGATATGAAGCACTATCTTTATTGTTATTAATTTTTATCCAATAACGGCATGATGCCACCTTTATGATATATTTGATTATTGAAATGAACAGTGGAATGGAAAGATGATTCCGTCAAATAACCAATTCCAATGTTTGGTTAGCCAAAAATAATGAAATGTCAATAACAAAAGTTATAAAAATCCTCCATTTAACGGAATAGGAATTCCAAGGAATTGTTATTCCATTCATATATAAAATCATTCCATTGAACCAAACACTATCTTATAGTCATGCACCAAGGCACAGATGTTCACATAATCTCTTTGAAGGAGCAATCCTAGTTGTGTCATACGATGTCTTATGCTAGCAAATTATCAGTACCTCCAAGACTCCCAATTAAATGTAACATAGGATCCCAAAAAAAAGTAAATGTTATATGGAACCCTATTAGTGAATGGCACTCCAGTTGGCCTTTTTTAGACTTCAAGGTGATTGAGACAAGGAAACCCTCTTTCTCCTCCGCTTTTCATGCGATAAAGCGTTCAGTCGGTTGACCCGGAGAGCCATGCAGACTGGCTTGCTGTAAGGGCTTGAGGTTCGTACATGGCAATTCGCTTTCTGTCTCTCACCTTCTCTATGCTGACGACACACTCATTTTCGCAGGAAGTCGTGTCTATTGAGGTATCTCCGATGTGATCTTTTCGTTGAGGTTGTGTTGACATTGTGAGTGCATTTGGAACGCTGTCTCCACTGCTCGGGAAAAAGAGGAGACTTCAAATGAGAAAATTATATAGTGCAAGTGTGGATCCTTGAGGAAAGATTAGGGCACCCTCAAGTGTGTTCCTCCTATAGTAGATACTTGTGGAACGACATTAGCAAGGTTTGGAATGAGTTCTCTAAGTACATCTTATTTGCAATTTATGAATAGTGTCAGCTTTGGGTTTGATATTTGATGTGGTGATGTAACTCTTTGTAGGGTGTTTCCTACTATTTTTACGTTGATAAGGGATAAAGGGACTTTAGTTGCATATTATGTCATGAGGAATTCTGAATACTGCTTTCGGGACATTGGGCAGAAAAGGGAAGCACAGGATTGGGAGTTGAATCGGTTGTCAATTCTTTTACGGGTTCTATATGATCACAATGGAGTGGAAGAGGTGTATTTAGTTAGATGGAGAGGATATTGTAGTGGAAGATTTAGTATCAAATCTTTCTACAGGTGTGTACTTACTAGTAGAAGGGTGCTCTTTTCATGGAAAAATGTTCAGAGGGTAAGAGCCCCTTCAAAGGTGGCGTCCTTCATCTAGTCTGTTGTGCACGAAAAGATTTTGACTATTGATAACTTAATTCAGAACGGGAATGTGTTAACTAATTAATGTTGTTTGTGTGAGGAGGGAGAATGTGTCCGATTTCTAGTGGCACACCTCCCACACAAAGACATTGGCCATGGTGATTCCCTCCGGAGAATCGGTCTGGATCTTTTCAATCACCTTAACAAAGGAGGTGGGTTGGCCCCCACCCTTCTATAATGCTACTAATAGCACGCAAATGGTCATCCTCTCTTAAAGTTCTTTATGGATTTTGAGTCGGGAATAGAGCTATGGAAAGCAATATAGATCATCCAACCTCTCTCTCTTTCTCTATAAAAAAATGCCCTTCTTAGTAAAGCTTCGACCCTATAGAGTAAAGCGAAGTGCAGATCCGGTCACCTACTTATTTAGTGAAAGATCGTCAGGAAGTTTTGGAGTTTTGTTTTGATGCTTGTTGGAGTGGGTTGAGTTTTTGAACAGGAGGTGGGCAGTGCATTGCCGGGATGGAGGGGGAAGAGTCCTGAGGAGCAGGAGGTGTGGCTTTCGGTCCCATTGTGTTTGACGTGGTCATTATAGTTGGAGCATAATAAAAGATGTTTGGATGAAGTCAAGTCATTGTTGCATAAACTAAAGTTGGTTCTTTTTGTAGTTTATATAATTGGCTATCCAAACGTGGAGTACTGTTGGTTGATGATATAGCTGACTTTATAATCTTTTTTTTTATTATTTTTCTTTTTGTCAGGTTTTTGTTGATTCCCTTTTTTTTGGGAGGGGGGGGGAGCCTCCCTTCGTTGTAAGTGGTTAATAACTTTTCTATAGAATCTTATTTAGTTATCGAAAAATTTAAAAATTAATTTTTTAAAAAAAGGAAATATCAACCATTATGATGAAAAATCTCCACCGATAATGATGAAACAATCTCAACCATTAATTGAACTATAAATGCCACATCGAGTGTTGTGGATTGCAATAAGATATCAAAGAGAAGAAGCAATTCTAGCTGTCTTATTGTGTAAAGGACTTGGGAAGGAATAGAGACATTGCTATAAAAACGAGAACCATGTTCACTTACTTCAGCTCCCAACTCCATTGCAGCCTCAGTGATCTCTGTGCGCACAGGCTGCTGGTTACCAGAAAGTGTTACCTAAAAACACCCAGTGAGATGTCAAAGAGAAGCCCATTCTTGAACATTAGAGAGAGAAGAGGAGGAAAAGGGAAGAAGGGGGGGCGGGGGGCGCACACACACACTGAACAACTACCAAACAAGTTAATAGTTTCAAAAACAAGATTGCTTTTATTTCATAGGACACGAAATACTCTTATAAAAAAAATTATATATGAAGAATTCATAAAAATAAAAAGTCTAAAGGAGGAGGGCTCAATATGTATAAATCTATATAATTTTTATCTTGCCATTGGAGTACAAGTAACTTTCTTCGAACTTTTCATGCATGTCAAACAACGGACGTGTATTCAACATATTTCATCCAAGTATCTGAAGCGTGCCCAATTCAAAAAACTTCAAAAAAAAAAAACACACTTGGACATGTATTCAACACATGACGGGGATTTTGACATGGACACATTAAATTCTTAGAAGTACTAGTGCTTCTTAGTTTGTAATATTTCTTACTCGAAAGAAAGGGTGGATTTGAAATGAAGAAACCAAGGTCAAATATAGAACCATAAACTAAAAAAAATGAATAGAAGCACTTTGAGACTTTGATGTATAATGAGCTTGATACAATTTAATGTCTCCTGTGGAAAATAACTAAAGAATCTAAATTGACTGACTATTAAGGGTGAGAAATGCTGTCAATGACAGATTAGGCATTTAGTTAGCCATAAGTCAGTGTTTAGTTTCTACCTCTTACCTTTTTTGATGCTTTAACTAGGAATGAGGTGTGTTCTGATATCTCGTGACTACCTGCCCCACGCTCATAAAAGAGTATAAATCCCAATAAAAACCTGAGCAGCTCTTTGCAAAACCATCTCAAATTCTAATCCTTTGGCATTGTTGTCCCCAAATTTCAAAGGATAAAACTAAGAAAGGAAATAGAAAAGGGTGATGACCCCTGCCTTGATCACCCTCTTCATTGCCATTGCCAATGATGATGGAAAGGTGATGATCATGTAAGTACGATTCTTACCATTGCTCAAAAAACCCAAAGGTGATTATGCAATGAATTACGAGAATGATGGAGTTTTATGACTCATGGGTGCTTGGGTTACACACACATTTAGTTTTGAAATCTCCTCACTAAACCTTGATCATAGCTTCCAGATTGTCGAAAATTAAGTCCTAGTTTACCATGACTTCAACCCGCACACCCATGAGCACTTTAAGCTCCCTCCTCCGACTTTGTGTAAAGCCCACACCATTGGCTTCGGATTTCTTTTGCAAAGAGAAAGGAACGCTAATGCAAGATCGTTCACCACTCTTCATCATTGATGACAATGGCAAGGATGAGGAGGATGATCTGAGGGAAGGTGTTGGCCTCCAAACTACTTGCTTTGAGAGACATTTACCAAATTCATTGATGGTTTGCCAACGGGAGTTGGGGGCGTGGTTAGAATTGTTCATTTGTGTTGCAGACTCCACAAAAGATCAGTGAGCACTAGAAGATGCAACCATTGGTTGATAAAAAATACAGAGGTGGTGTCCTACAACCTAGAAAGGGAGAATATTTGAGATCCATCCACTCTACTGTGGACAGAGCATTGAATACTTATTTTGGTTGGTTCGACAAACTTCAAATGTCAAAATGCTCAATGGACTAAAACAGACAACAAATAAATTCCCAGTAACTTAAACTAACAACAACGCAATATCACAACCCTAGCTTGAGTCTACTTTCAAAATTCACAGCTAGAAGACATACTCATCAAATTACATCTTCTGGAAGAAAATATTTCAGTATTCTTCTTACATCTGATAAGTTTTAGTCCTCTTAGATTGGTTTGGCTAGGCTTTGAGGGAACATAGTCTTCTTTGGGTTGACCGTGAGAATCGACCAGCTTTCAGTTTGTACCTTGGAATGATTAGCTTATCCAAGCCTACTGGCCCTCAAAGAAGGGAATAGATTACTCACATCATCACATGGCATTGAGCCACATGAAAAATTCCAACTTGTGGGAGTGCATATTCATCTCCATGAATGAGAGAACTAATGTTCACTTGTTCAAGCTAGATTTAGCAATCCAAGATGACACATGGCCCTTCAGGTGGTTGATGGGCTCCTAGGCAACTTGGACGAACATACCCTACAAGGGATTTTGTAATAAGGTTTAGATCAAAAAAAATTCCCAAGTTTGAGGTTCCAAAAGGAAGAAACAAGATTTACAATATTGGGACAGGAAGCAAAAATTAGATTGGATTTTGAAGTGGATTAAAGATTTCAAAGATCTTGTTGTTGGAAACTATAAATAGTTGCCTAAGTAGCATGGACACTGACACGAGACACAATAAAGACACGCTGAATTGTCAATTTAAAAAAATGTAAGACATAACACGTCTGAGACAAATTAAAAGTTTATATTTTCAAATATTTTTTATATGTCAAATATGTAAATAATGAAATATTTTGAGCTAGGTTCCATTTAGAGTTCTTGTATTTCAATAAGTCCCAACTAAAGATTATGTTCCAATAAATCCTCTATCATATTTTTCATATCAAAATTACCCCTTAGTCATCTATAACAGTTTCACCTACAAATTACATAGCCACCGCCACCACCCAGATCGCCGCCGCCTCCACCAACAGATCCCCACCACCGCCGCTACCACCAGGCTCGTCGAAGAAGGATAAGAAATCGAGAAGTTCTGGTTTTGGATCTAAAATCTCTCATTTGCTATGAAATGTCTCATTCTAAAAAAGAGACATTTGTTATTAAATGCCTCATTTTGAAAATAAGACATTTGTTCTGAATCTAAAATGTCTCATTTATTATAAAATGCCTCATTTTGAAAATGAAACATTTGTTAAAAAATGTCTCATTTTATACCTAAGACATTTCTTCCATGATCAAGAAATGAGACATTTGTGTTGAAAAAAATAAACATTTGTTTTGAAAATTTTGATATTTGTCGTTAAAAATGAGACATTTGTTTTGAGAAAATGAGACATTTGTTTTGAAAAAATGAGATACTTATTTTGAAAATGGGACATTTATTTTAAGAAAATGAGACGTTTGGAAAAAAATGATTCATATGACAAGAAAAATAAGACATTTGTAACCAAACATCCAACACAATAAACACAGTGAGCCATCCCAAACATCCAACATAGTTGCCAAGTCTCCACTCTTTCCCAAACACAACGAACACAGCGAAAAATGAGACATTTGTCTTCTCTCTCTTTCTCTCTCTGTCCCAAACATCCAATGCAATAAACCATCCTAATAGCCAACGGTAGCCCAAATCTGGTTCAAGCGGCAGCGAGGGGAGACGGGGAGACGGTGAGAGGGGAGGGAGAAGATGGAGGCTGATGCGACGGCAATGGGCAAGGGAGAAAATGGAGGCTGATGCGACGGCGAGGGAGGTGGACCGGGTAATGATGGAGGTTGAAGACGACGTCGGTGTCGGAGGCTAGATCTGGTAGATCTAGCTGAGGCCATAGCTAGAGTTCTAGGCGCAGCTATAGTTTTTAGCGGTGAGAGGCGACAACGGCGGTGAGGGGCAATGGCGGAAGCAAGGGCGATGGCAGCGACAAGGAGAGACAGCGGCAGCGAGGGGCAACAACGGCATCTTGAATTTCGTGGAGAGAGAGAGAGGGTGGCTAGGACATGGTGTTGGGTGGGATATATTTATCCAAACCATCAATAAATTTGAAAAATATAACTTAATGGAATATTTTAAAAAGTAATTAGAACTAATAACAAAACAAGTCCTTTAAATAAGACGTTGAAATAATTTTCCCGTAAATAATTTAAGTAGTGCTAATACAACACATCACAAATAAAATTAAAAAGTTCTATATGTCATCTTATAAATGCTCTAGAACATAATTTAGCATGCATATTTGCTTTTCAAAAAATGCAAAAACATTGTTACTAGAGAGAAAATCATCATATTGGGCATGTGAGTTCAACAACTATCGTTAAAGGGTTCATCAAGTGTCGAAAAAGTGTTTGATATTATAAATTTATTTTTTTAACTAAGGCACATTTAAAAAGGGTTGGGCACAAATTAAGCAGTGTCCGAGGAGTGTCATGTCCGACACGGGTGTCCGACACGACACACCTATTTTGTAAAAGTGTTTGCACATTTAGATAGCTACTAATGAGGGGACTAAGGTGTTAAACTGAAAGTTATGTAGTTGGGGAAGGTACTAGGGTTAATTGAGAATTGATCAAGTAGGTTTTTGGGCATAAAATCGTTACTATGGCGTGTGGGAGAGAGTTTGTTCCACTTGCCGCAATGATGTAGCCATTTAAAGCACAGGGGAAACTATACTTCGTCTGTTCTCTACATCTTTTCTAAAGCATTTACAGTTTTTAGTGTCCTGATTGATAGCCTATGGGTCTTAGTTTGGGTTTTACAATTTTTTTAGGCAGAGTAAATAGACTTCAAAAGTGTAAGGCTTAAGTTTCGGAGTTCAAATTCACAAATTCCAGACAAAGCACAGAATTTATAAGTTCAATATGTGGCTACGTGATCTTTCAGATTTAATGGAGAACGAATTTGAGAATTTAGGAAAGTTTTCTGAAGCTTATCTTATGAATTGTATGAGGTGACTTCAGCCCAAGCCTCTAGGTATGATGCCATAGAACTATAAGAGTGATTTATAGGCTCTTCTCTTCCATTTCATTTTCTCCAAATTCTGTTTGCCATCTACATTGGGGAGACCCAACTTTAGGACTCCGATTTCATCAATCTTTTGAGTTGAAAGAGAAATGCAACTGGGCCTTATGTGGTTGACTAATGTATTCACAGAGTGAGCCACTTGGCTGGGCTACGTTTCAGAATGAGATCAGTTTAGGACCAGCAATTTTTGAGATCTAGATTTTATTCCAATTTTTAGCTTTGCCAAAAACATACATAAGATAAATTACAGCTGAAAGAAAATACATAAAAAAGTGTTTCTTGATTACAGAGATCTAAAAATAATGAAAATCTTGCTCCCTGCAGGACAGCCCCACGGCTCAAGTTTTATCACCCAAACTAAAGATTCAAGTAACATAACCCCAACTAAGAGACTCAAGTCGCAAATTACCTATCAAAAAAATGAAAAACATATCAAGACAAAAGAATGAAAAACTCCATTCCCATCTTGAACTATGTTTATAAGTTGAAAAAAATTCATATGATTATTGTATCCCTGATTCCTTACAGTTGACATGTGTATCCCTATTATTCGGGAAGTTCTGTTATCTGGTCAATCTTACGCCAACCGAACAAATTCAGCTCGCAACTTATTAAATGTACTATGTGTTCAGGTAACCACTAAACCGTGGCTAGAAAAGCTAAGTGACCAAATCATACCTTTATTAGCTCACCTTCACAATAACCATCAAACTCAGCTCTGCAAAAAAGAAAAACTAGAAAACATAAATATGCTTTATAACCAAAATGAACATCCATATACAAGTTAATACATGTCCAAATTAATAAACGAAAGAGTTATAGGTTGAGGATAAGAATGGATATGATCAATAATACATACGCAGCAAGCTCTTTCTGCACCCGTACTGCTTCAACTTGGACTACCATCTGGGCTTTTTTAACAGTCTCGTATAGATTTTGCATGTTACCAAATATTCCAGCCTATATCCAATTAGCATGAAAAAGATCGACATCACCAAGTAAATATGACAAATTACCAAATAAATAGATAAAATCAGTATTAAAGTTGGACATGACAAGCACTATAAATTGAGAGGGATATCTTCAGTCATAAAACTGGCTTTTGATACACAATAAGTTAAAATTAACAAATCACCATTAATATCCCAACACCAACACGTGAAATAAAAATAATGTGCCTCAAATTAAGGGAAAAAATGATTGACAATGAGATGACATCACATCCTCAACTCATCAAATAATTGTGTAGTGGACAGTATATGATTTTACAATGCTGGGAAACAATAATAAAAGAAGCACCAATGTGGACACGAGACAAGAAACATTGTGAAAACTTTCAAAAACTCATGGCATAGAAATGGCAATAAATCAAATTCAATTTATATTTGTATAATTGTATATAAAAATAAAACCAAACTATACATCTCTTGCATAACTTTGACAAAGACATCTATTCCTTTTACTAACACTCATATTTTCCATATAATCACATTCCTTGGGGGACACGGGAAAAAAGGTGGTGTTGAGAATACCCAATTTTACCCATCACCATGTTTTCTTCTCCAACAGTGGTGACTGCTCCGTGAACCCTCCAACATCACCCATGAATCAAGCTCACAGCACAACCGAGTTTATAACATACAATATATATACACACAGGTTATACATATTCAATATACAGGCACGCAAACGTGCACACATTTTTTTTCATATACGAAAATATATACCCTATCAAACTTGAAACTGTGATAGATTTTCAATATATCCACTAACAATTCCATATTGCAAGATCCACCAAAATCAGAACACAGAGAGGTGACTATCTGAAGGTGGAAATGAGAGAACTTTGTGATGGCTGCAAGGAGTGGGTAACAGTGGCCGAAGGATGGGAGAAAAGTGCTAAACAAACAATATTAGGTTAAATGAAAGCGTTAACCCTAACGGGGCACGCAGCGATTTATTTATATACTAGCGAAAACATACAATAAGATACGGTGCGTCCCACCACACCAGATGACAATAATAATAAAGCTAACACATATGACAATAATAATAAAGCTAACAAAGGACGCAAGTGTTTTTTTTTTTTGTGGGGGGTGGGGGTAACAACCCTAAACAAATAACTTGAATAAAGAGCCTATTAAGACGGTCCAAAAGCTTAAACTCAACTCAAGGTTTTAAATATCGGTCGATACATATCAGAATTTTGTGCCTCCGATACCGATATTGAAGAAAGTATCAGTCGATACTATCTGATATCAGCCAATACATGACAGTAGTACCCATAACGATACATCTTTTAATACCACGTTTTAGAACCCTGATGCAAATTATTAGTAGTAGCCAAATGTTTACCTATATACCTTACTTATTTTTTTATCCCACTGATGTGAGATGAAATATCGCAATATCCCCCCTCAAATAACATCGCGTGACCCAGATTCTTCCCGTTGTTAGAGTTGTGGATAGCAACTCATTGCAAACCGAGAAATTTTTGTTGCAAGAATTTTTGAGTTCACAACAGAGAAGTTTCTCACTCTGCAACGGAGAAATTTTTCGGTTCATTTTTTAAAATAATTTTATGTTCAATATGGCTCTTGTTTGATAGACTTCAATGAATAGGTTTTATTACCTTCATTCAAAACAGATCTATAAATTAAAAGTTACAAAATTTTAGGCTTTTTTCAATTAAAAATATTAACCAACTCACCACAAACTACTTCAATTAGAGGAAATTTGTCATAATAAAAAATTATCTTTAAAAACAGGACCTTATCTTTAAAAATAGATAAATTTAAGAATTAATCATTTTTTTAGATCTAGTAAGAATTAGTCCTGCTATATTTATTTTACTAGTTTTAGTTCTATCATAAATCAAAATAAAAGTTTATGATTAATTTACTCTAATTTAAAAGATTTAATTTTTCTTTTATATCATATTTAAAGTTTGAATTTGAGAAATCTAAATCCTAACAATCTAAACCCTAGCCGCCGCCTCTTTCTTCTCCATTTTCTATCCTAGTAGCACCGACTCTCTCTCTCTATACAAAACTGAAGCTCCGCCAACCCCTCGTCGTCTCTGCCGCCCCTCGCCATCGCAGGTCGCCCCTTGTCGTCGCCTCCACACAAACCTCTGCCGCCTTCATGTCTATTCTTCTCTACCATCACCGTTTGCCTCTTCGCTGCAACCCAAACATCTGCCGGCTTCATCCTCGTCCTCTTCGCGTGTGAACAGTTTACGAAAAGAGTAAAGCGTCGACTCTAGGAAGCACGAATACGGATACAAGATACGATACGATACGAATACAGTAATACGACAAAATTAAAAAAAATAAAATACAGATATGGTTAGGATACGTTTGTAAAAAAATTATTTTTTATAATTTGTAGTATTATATTATTTATAAAACTAAACTATAAGCAAGAGTTATTGATTTTATTCTTACTTTGAAACGTTCCATAACTATCAAAATCAAGAATAACGGAATAAGTAATAAAAAAAAAAGTTCCCATTAAGTATAAAAAATATGTAGATGATAGTACAATCATAACAATAAAACCAAAAGATCAACTAAATAAAAAAATAATTTAAAAAAATTAAAACGTATCCAAAAAGTATCCCACCCGTATCTAAAACGTATTCCGTGCATATCCTCCCGTATCTCGGGCGTATTTAAAACGTATCAAAAATTAAAAAAATAAAAATTTATTTTTGGATACTTCTCAGGCGTATCCGATACGTATCCCCGTGTATCGGGCGAGTATCGGTATCCAAAACGTATCCGATTCATGTACGGCATCATTTTCGAAGTATCCATGCTTCATAGGGCGTCGTCCTCCCTCGTCGTCGTCCTCCCTCACTGACTTTGTTCGTCATTGTCACCTTTAAGGTTTTTCAGGGCTAAGGTTTCCTACGTGGAGTCGAGCAAGGCGACGAACCAAAGTATCTAACTAATACATTTAGCAGTTACATCTGTCCCGCGGTATCTTCAAGTGATAAATGTATCAATTAAATACTGAGTAATTATATTTGTGCTGCAGGATCAAAGTAACTACAAGGTAGACTTCCAACTTATACATGTATCAGTTGTGTTTGTAATGCAAGACCATGAAAAATACGAGATATTCCATCAATTGATACATCTATCAGTTGCATTTGCGCTGCAGTAATTAAGAAAAATTGCTATCCAAAGTGTCAAGTGATACATGTATCAGTTGTATCAGTATTGCTGTAACAGAAAAAAATGGAAAGCAAAGTACCAACTGATACATGTATCAGTTATGTTTGTGCAATAGTAACACTAAAAATGACATATGTATCAGTTATCTTAACTGATACTCTGTAATACACTTGGAGCAGAGTAGTAATGGTGATGGCGGAGGTGAGGTCTTGACAGTCGTCAATGGTGATGGCGAGGGTGAGGTCTTGACGGTCGTCAATGGTGATGGCAAGAGATGATGATAGCAATAGCGATAGATGATGGCAGCAACGGCGATGGATGATGGCAGCAACGGCGAGGAAGGACGACGACGGTGTCGAGGTTGACGACGGCGATGACGGCAACGCTCCGATTGGCGATGACAGCGACGACAGTGGCGACGGCGATGGAGGATGAAAACAACGACGGAGCTAGGGTTGTGGTGATTGCAGCGCGACATATTGGGAGAGATATTTTGGGCGAGATTTTTTATTCCTATTTAGAAAAGAATTTGATCAATGAAATCTTCTGAAAATATAGTTTTAAGGGTATTTTCGGTAAATATTAATGTTGTGGACTAATTTTATTAAAAAAAGGTAAATAGGACCAATACTTAAATATAAACTGATATTTAGACCTCTGCCAAAATTTCTCTTAAAAATATTGACAATTGGACCAATCCTACTACAAATCTTCTCAATAGGACTAATAATTAATTAACTCTTTTTCAAATGTGAGAAGTGAATGTCATTACTGTAAGCTTCTACCGATCAATTAACTTCTTGAATTGTGTGCAATATCTTATTCTTAGATACTCAATCCCAAGCTTAGAAAGTAGAAGGCCACATTAGTACAAATGATGAACATAAAAGCATGTATGTTGTTTGGGATTGTCCAAGTTGAATGTATATAGACCTAACTCGACACAAGAATTGCTCATCCAGAAGGTGGATTCTTTTCGTAAGTGTCAAAGAAGGATGGGTGTACAGTATCAGCATCAACAAAATAGGCCCTATAACCAATAATTGTTGGGAAGTTGAAAATCTCAATTAAAAGATAATTTGTTGACCTTTGAGGGTGCATCATCACTCTTCTCATCATTATCTTTTTTGCCTCCAAATAAACCATGTATGCGAAAAGATCTTCGGGTCTTCGCAATCTTACCTGCAGGCCATGATACAATAGGAGGGCCAACCAGATTGGTGTATGAATTAAATTTACCTACAAAAGAAAGCCAGAAAGGTAAAAGTTATTTCGTATCACAATCATCTCAAAGAAACATATAGGGTAGTTAAGGTTGAGATCTGCATAAACATTTTATGGAAGAGGTTCATTGCTTTTGACAAGCCCTTGAAAAATGGGAAAAGTGAAAGAAAAAAAAATAATGCATATAATGCAGTATAAAGCAGGTCAAAGCTGAGGAAGAAAAATACAACTTATGAGCGCAGAAATGACAGGTCAGAACTGAAATATGAAATCTGCTTAGATGTTGATTGACCTATGAGTTTACAAATTATGACCTCCATCAGCCAATCATTGACTGGCTTTAGAATCCTTTGATTAATAAAGTTACCAATAGCGTAAGCCAACTGGCATATCCTCCTACCACATAAAATACTAGCATCTTGAAGGCCTTGCCAATATAAGAATCGGTGCCATAAATAATACCACATATCCCTGCCCTTTCTTCTCCAAGGCCCACCAAGAAGAACAAGATTGTCAGAAACTCAGCCTTCCTGAAATCCCCCATCAATAGTGCAAGAAGTTAAACAAGATGTGGCTTCAGTGACTCCTAAAAACACTCACAGGGTTGGTCTAAAAATGTTTAAGGTGAAATTTCTGGTGAAAGGAACTTGATCTGTCTTGTAAGGCAATGTGAAATTTAAAAGGTGCTTTTTTTAACTAGAATCGGTGATACATTTGACTAAATTGGCGCCCATGTTAGCCACAATTATCAGGCAGTCACCTAGCAATTTATGCACCAATGAAGATTTAGGCATATCACTAAATAATACAGTAAAAGAAATGCTTGAGAAAACTAATTATTAAGAAAAAGGGTATAATCAGAAAACGAAAGTTCCTAATCCAAAGTGTAGCTCTTAGAAAATGACTATCAACAGCGGTACCCAATAGGACTACAAGATACAAATAGTAAAGCTAAAAAGGTGCGAAGTTTGGAAATTGGTTGGTTCCAACCTGAAGTAATTTGGAATCAATTGGAACCATGTGCAATCAAGTTCTAAATAATGTGTGTTTCGTATTTTATGATTATTACGCAAGATAATAATCTGGTGGTTTTTCATGTAATATTTAAGTTTCGGAAGACAGGTATGCTTCGGTAATATAAAGATATTCTAAATGAGGGCAATAGGAGTCCCCCATTGGTCATCCTAGGCCAGGGTTATGTAATTGTTTTTATTTACAGGTAGTTTTGCATTAGATAGGTTTAAGTTGCCAGAATTCTTAATTTTCTAATAGGAAGTCAAAATCCTACCAGAATTCTTAACTTTCTAATAGGAATTCTTAAGAGTTCATAGAAAGCTATCTTATGCTTCTAATTCAATAGGGAATATGTTGTAGAGAATTCACAGAACTTTTGAAGCCTTCTTTGGGATTTTGTAAAGCAATTCTAACCATAGTTGTGATGCCAAAACACCTTTTCTTCTTTCTTCTTCATATCTTTTTTTTCTTACAGCACTAGCTTTTGAAATCCCATAACCAAAATTGATTGGCCTACTGATAACATAAAATGGCCATTAAGACCTTGTCCTTCATTGTCAAAACCCTATACCCTTTTATTAGACCTTTTGAACTACTAAAGTGACACACCACTTGACAAGCATGAAGAGTTACCCCTTTATTTTAATGTGCTACTTATGGAAGATTTTTTAAATCCTTAAATCCTTACATTTTTTGCTTAAATCCTTACATGATTTCTTAAATCCTTACATTTTTTTCTTGTGGAAGATTTTTGCCTATTTTCCTTTTTGTGTTTAATGTGTTTAAACATGAAGAGTTAACCCTTTATTTTAATGTGCTACTTATGGAAGATTTTTTAAATCCTTAATCCTTAAATATATCCTTCTTGAATCATTAGACATTCAGCATACCCCATCAAACATATAGCATACCACATCACAATACCCAAGACATTACCTAATAGTTATGCTTGAGTACAGTACACCCACATAAACCCCAATACAAGCTTTCAATGTAAAATATCGGTCCATGTAGCTCCACTATATCAATTTCCCATTAGTTTTTAGATAAAGTTAATTTGCTCCAATTGAAAATGACAAAGAAAATTTAGCCAGGAAATGGCCGCATTTGTTCGTGCGACCACTACAGAGGTGCAATTTAGACATTCCACCCATCATTTCTCTAAACTAACCAATTGCAATCGGCAAGTTAGCCCACTTTGAGTTTCCCCTTCACTGAGTTCTCTCTCTCCCCCTCCCCCTTCCCTTCCCCCTCTCCCTCTCTCTGATCTAACACTCGATCACTCCCTCATTGTGATCACTCAAGTCTCTACTCACACACACTCGCAACAGATTGAGATGAGCGACTCCATTTTGCTGGTAAGATTAAAGTACAAGATTGATATAGGGAAATAGTCAATTGACTTAATATCATGTGCCTTGCACCCTTGCTCGCACACAACTTTTTCCATAAAATTTCTTGACTATTGTTTTAAAAATTGAACCAAATTGACACAATGTAAGACATAAAAGGAAAAATATATGCCAGGAGACTAAGTTGACACAAGAAACAAACTACAAGAATCCTTCAAGTAATTTGATCCAAAGAACTTACTTTCAGTTGTATGTCATCCATTATGCTCCTATCTAAAGTGATGCTAAGATACTTCACATAGGGGACTTTAGACACCCTCCTTTGGAATGGAAGTAATAACGTCAATCCGAATCAATAAATCTATCTGGGCAACACTCCCATTTATCTCAGTTCGTTGTACAGGAGTGGGGACCCTTGTTGGCTCGGTTTGCAAGAGGAAAAAGTGACTCTTCCAATTAAGGGGTGTACCCCGGGAAGTGATTCCAAAGGAGGGACTTTTCCAAAACGGGAAATGGAAAGGTTTTGTGAAATCCCAAAAAACAAATTCAATTCAAGTTGTGTACTACTTATCGCTCAATAACTTACTATAATTGACTATCCACAATCTATTACCATTTTCATTGACAAGCATTTGAAGGACTGCTTATTGGAGTGCCCTCCAACATTCAATATCAACTAGTGACCTCACTGATCCATCCAAATGCTCGCTCTACTGCATGAGAACTAGGATCTCACAAATGTGTTGCCACACACTCATGCACACAAGATGACTAGGACCTTAAACACGCAGATAAGAAACCACTACTGTCAAAACCATACCCCCAGATCACCTGATGAAACCTGCATCTTGCCACCATATCCTTGTTCTAAACCTAAATACCAAAAAATACAATAATAATAATAATAATAATAATAACAACAACAACAATAATAATAATCTTCTTCAAAGGCCTAACAAAATTAAAAAATTGATCGTCTATAAGCGTCAATTATAAGGGTTAAATATAACACTATTTGCTCATAGGCAGGAGTTAACCTTATCTTAATTACAAGTAATGCAATAAAAATAGATTTTAAGTAAGAATTATAATGTAAAATTGAGAAATATTATTTAATTATGCAACTAATAAAAAGGCCTAATTCGAGATTCCGTCTAAGGCCCCCGAGAGTATTGAGCCGCCCCTGTTACTACTTATTTATTTGTCACAATGGGCATCTAGTATACTCTAAGCTCACATGCATAAACACGCCCACCATCTCATCATATTCCGTGTCCAGTATGAACAGAAGGAATGCAAAATCCCAAACTTGCAAAGCAACTCACAATCCAAAATATTGAGTCGTCGGGCTGCATTTTCCCTAGCCAAGATGTTGCACAGAATGACACAACACAATAGCAATGGATCAAAAACGGAATTCAACAGGACTTCACATCAACTACAAATGAATAATTAAGTAGCTGTACAAGGGCCAACAATACTTTAGCATTCACAACATTACGGGCCTTTTTTCTATACAGCACACCCAATGGAAATCCTACTTACCCAGAAACGTTTGCCAGACTTACCCAGAATTCAAAATGAATGGTTCAGATTCAATTAGGTGTATTGTAGGTTGCACAAAAAGTGAATTCGAACCATTTATTTTGAATTCTGGGTAAATTTCTGAGAAATTTCCTGGGTCAATACCATTAGTTCCAACCCATAATCAAGAGAATGCACCGAACCACGGAACTAATTCCTAAAACCAAAATATTTAGAAACAAGTAAAATTCTGTGTGTTAGCTAGTGTAAGTGGAAGAGATAGAATAGTCTATAAACATAAAAATTACTAAACAATAACACTAGTTTGTGCAGAAAAGATGTGCAATATATATGCGTGAGAATCTATAAATATCCAGAAAGGTAAAGAACAATACCGACTAGAAGAACGCTTACAGGATGAGAATGAACAAGAGTTAGGGTTTCTGCGGTCAGATAATCCATAGCAGTTAGAAAATTGCCCGGCGAGGGCACTGGTAGACGCCGCCATTGATACGAGGATTTAAGTTCAGAGACACAGAGAAGGCAGCAGGGAGGTCCGCCGGAGTGTACTTAACAAGAGCGAGGAGGTGGTGGATAAGTCTGGAGGGTGCTGAAAACCTTGGGACCAGATTGGTTTCAGTTCCATCTATTTTACTTTAGGAAAATCCTTGCCTAAGCACGTTGCAACGTGGTTAAAGCCATATAATATATAGATATTTGTGTAAAATATATTGATATTTATAAAAATAATAAGTTTTATATTAAAAAAATATATTAATATTAAAATTTTTTTATCTCTATTAAATTATTATTCAATCAATATCTATTGAAAAAATAGTAAACCCCACACCAAAAAATATATTAATATTAAAAAAAATTTATCTCTATTAAACTATTATTCAAGACTTATTAAACTCTCTTTAGCAACACTCTTTACTTTATAGTTGTAATTTTGAATAAAAGAAAATTTTGAAAAACTATGGCATCGTTTGGAATATCTAAAAATTGTGATTTTTTTAATATAAAAAATGTCAGTTTTCAAATTATATTGTTTTGTTCCTTTAAAAAATCAATTAATTTTCTTTTTTTTTTAAGAATAAAATTTATATAGGCCCTATTTGAGTAACATGGTTTATTAGCTTATTTGGCTTCAAAGCCAATAAATAAACTACGTCGTTTGTTTTGCGAAATAAATCAAATTTTAAGTCAATAAATAAATAAGTCAATAAGCTAAATAAATCAAAAATAAACTAAAATAAGCCAAACAAAGTAGCTTATTTAAGCAAAAATAAACCAAATAAGCAAATAAGTCAATTGTTACACAACGAAGTGATTTATATGTATTTTGGCTTGTTTGTTAATAAACAATAAGTTAATAAACCGTTTACCCAAACAGGGCCATACATTACTAACACAAACTTTTTTTTTTTGAATAAAACCTTTTTTTGATTAAAATAATTATAATATCCCTAATTAAAAAGTTGATGTAGTGGGAAACATAAAAAGAATAAAAAAATATAAAAATTTGAATTCGCTGATTCAAAAACGAATATCGAAAGAAAAAACATTCTTTAAATATGTTGATTTTCTATGAATATCACAATTAAAAGTTTCAAAATATTTGTTGATTCTATTGAATACCAAAGAATTTAAAAAAAAGAGAAAACACTCCAATTTTTATCAACTATCCTCTAATAGCTACAAAGACAGTACAACTTATTTATAATAGTAAAATCTTAAATAAAAGAAATCAAAGAAACTAAATTCTATCATATCCTTAATTAATTGAGAATTTTTCAATAGATAAAATCTTAGCAAATTCCATTTGTAAAAAAATTCTAAAAAAATAAATTTGAAATCAATTTAAATTTGGCTACTAAAAATATATAAATACGTGTCAATACAAACAGCACAAAAAAAATTTCTTAAATAAAGTTAAAACCAAAATTAAAATATCTTAAAATGTCCTCTCCATCAAAGTCAACTCTACTTTAAACAAATAACAAAATTGTATCATTATTTCAAGTACTCTAACTTATAAATAAAAACATTTAGATATTTTAATAAGGAAAAAAAAAATTTTAAGCTACCATAAAACAGTTATGCCAACTTCTCTTTTTTTTTTTTAAATGTATAAATTTTAAAAGTCAAGCTTTTTAGACATTCTAAATGAAGTCTAAAAAGCTAATAAAAAGAAAACAATTATATTATTAATAAAAAAAGCATAAAAGTAAAAAAAAAATTCATAGTTAAAACAAAAAAAAATAAAAATAGATGATAAATCTCTTATAAAGATAACATCTTTCATTACATCCTAGCCAAAAGTTTTTACTGGCTTAAGTTTTTTATTATATTTTTATTGCATAGAGTTAACATAAAAATTAGAGATAGCAATTTCTCCCTCTCATTCCGTCTTCCTATTTACACCTTGCTATTTATGAATTTTTTTTTGCCCTCAATAACAAATGAAGTAAGAATGGTATTTAATTCTTTCGTCTTGTTTTCTTATGTCTCGTCTCTAATTTTATAAAATAAATATTTTTTAAATATAACTATTTTCATAAATATAATACGCCTAAAACATTAAAATATTATATTTAACTCTTATCTTTCTTCTCTTTTTTTTATATTTTGTTTTTTTGTTATATTAATTTATTAATTATTATTATTTATTTATTATATTATTTATAACTCTTACTAGTATTACTTTTTTAAAATTTAAAAATTATTTTTAAAATATCTCTGTCCTCACTCTAATTTCTATTACTTTTTGATATATTTTTTTCTTCATATTCAGATCAAATAAAAAATAGGAATGGAGACCTCATCCCATTTCTGTCTCCCACTCCATTGCTGTGCCTAATCAAGCCTCTAATTATTATCTACTCAATATATCTAAAGAGAGCATCGCACCTCTGTTTTCGTGCGTGGTGAAATACCCTTTATACATCTTTTTTTGTGCGCTAAGATTTTGGTAAAAATTTATATTATAATTTTAATTTAATTTATAATAGATATAGATAGACTATAAGTTTTTTTTTACAATCATCTCGTTTATTTTACAGAATTCTTAAAAAGTATGCAAAAAAATTAATTTGATTAGGTATTAATAACTAAATTATGTGAATATATTTCTTTTAAATAAAATAGAAGGTCAATTCTTAAAATTACACATATCATTAAAATAAATATTATATAATATTATAATTACATATATCCAACTAATCTATTTTCTTATAATGATGATCTTTTAAATATACTCCACAAAATAAATGATTTGAATCATTTAAATAAGTTTGAGATTGATACATAAAAAATGTATAAAAAGTTCTCGATAATCTCAACTTTAGAATTTTTATACTTATAAATTTGTATTGTAAATTTTAACCGTTATTGATATCAATAATCGTAAGATTCATTTTATAGAACTCCTTCAGCAGCCATGCAAAAAATTAAATTGTTCCAATATAGTAATTAAATTATTTGAACATATTTATTTTAACTAAAATAAACGGTCTATATTCTAACACACATACTATTAAAATAAATGTTATAAGACACTATTTCTAAAGATATTCAATCAATCTATTTCTTTTTGCATTGAAGATCTTCTCAATATTCTCTACAAAGTAAACAACTTGGATCAGCGAAATGAGATTGAGATGGATCCATAAAAAATTAAACTTTATTATAAAACGATATTTTCTAATGTGCGATTAAAGGACATATTCTTGAGAGAAACTAACTAAATAGGTTTTTTTTAATTAAATAGTAAAAAATTATTAAAAAAACTTAAAAATAAATAACATAAAATCTTATATATATATATATATATATATATACATACTAGTGGTTGGACCCACGTAATGCGTGTGCAATAATATAAAAATATTTTTTTTAAATTTTAACTCAAAAAGAAATTTACATTTAGATTACATCAATTTTAAATAAAATATGAAAAATATAAATATTAATATACAGTAATATATGTATCACAATATTAAAAATAATACGTAATAATTGTATGAAATTGACTCACGCTTTTGTAATTGTTATAAGACATTTGTATTTGTTACAATTTTACTTTTTTTTATAAAAAAAATCGACACTCCCTCTAAATATTTTTTCTCATTCTCTATAATTGTGAAACACTGATTAAATTTTGTGTAACATTTTATTTCTTTCACTAAAATTTCACTCCCTCTCTCCTTTCCCCTTTTAAAGGTCTAATTTCAAGTATTAGATTCGACTTAAATTATTACTTTTAATTCTAACACCTTTCGTGTAAAAATTAAAATAATTGTAACTTTTATAATTGCTATAAGACATTTGTAGTTGTTATAGTTTTATTTTTTAAATTAAAAAATCTACACTCTTTCTCTCTATTTTATATCCTTTTCTGTAATGGTGAAACACTAATTTAATTTTATATAATCGTTTTATTTTATCTCTAATTGTTCAACCCATCTCTCTCTTCTTTCAACAAAGCGCCAAATGAAATTTGGAAGGAAAAAACCAAAAACTACCAATTTCTGATACATGGTTCTTGAATAAATCTACAAAATAAACAAACTTCCCTCAAATCGAGAGAGTTACAACAATCTGCCAAAAAAGAAAAAAAATCTTGAGACATAGACGTCTAGGTAAGCAAATCAAACAGAATATGGTGAAAGACCTTGTGATTGATGAATGTGAACTGGTCAGAACACCCTTGGCAATGTGAAGCATCGTTCACCCAATTGTTCCCTCTCAGAGAAGGCTTCGCCAGAAAACCTTCCCTGAATAGCAAGACCAATGGATACGCAATAAGCCAATATTCAAGCTTAACCTAGCCCAAATTGCACAAAAGTTTCAATGAGGTCTGCATTTGCATGAAGAAATTAATAGATTAAAGAAACAAAAATGAAATCGCAGAACTAAATTGCACACAAATACACATTAAAACATCATATAATTGTAAACCACCAATTCAAATTCAAAAGAGGGGTGCCAAAGCCTTAAAGCAGTAAATTTTTTTCTAGCTTTCAAGCAATTCACTTGTTGGCGACTCACGACAATATAATCGGAGTTATCGGAATCGTTGTCCATGAAGTCGTAGTCCACGGCCAAGAATAACTGTCACATGCATAGACAAACAACAAAGAACAAAATCAATTCTTTTTGTAAAGCAATTCACCTATACATATACAAATAGAAAGATTACATTGTTGGTGTGTGTGTGTGTATATATATATATATATATATAGATATATATATAAGAGAGAGAGAGAGAGAGAGTATAAAGCCTGTATGAGAGAGTGATAAGTGAGGGATTAAGAGAGAGACTAGGAGTGAAAAGAGACGAAGAAGTCTCTGGGGATTTGGAAGCTTTCCCCAACTGCCGGCAACGTGGGAAAATTGCCCTAACTGATGTGAGTAATTTTATTACAATTTTATCATTTAACCATTTGGAAGGAAATCCAAAAATATTGGAATTACAAAGTTAGTTTAGGTGTAATTTGGATAATTCAAAAGGCTTCACCAAATTCAGGTGTTGTCTTATTATATTAGTATAAATATAATTTCTCCTTTCGTTGGCTTGTAGGTGGAAGCCACGTTACCAACTTGTGAATAATGTCTAGGAATGATTAAGCTATGGTGGCCACTTGTGATTGATTATTCAAATGCATATATCATGCTTGAAGAGTATTAAAGCCATCAATGGTATTCAAAAAAGTTTATCATTAGTGTCTTTATGCACAAATTATCTCTGGCCAATGGGCACAAGGTAGGATGCTTAGATGTATGGATAGTTTATCATATAAATCACTATAACTTTTACAATGACATATAAGTGGCAATCCAGAGGTTGTCAATCCTTCATTCTTTAATCTACTCTCTCGCTTTCTTTTTACAGTCGACTTTTTCATTGTTTTCTTGTGTTCGCCTTCTCTTTCTTTCTCTATAAAGTTGCACCTACAGGTAGGGGTGTAAATTTCGTCCACAGCCCGCTCAAAATTCGTCACTGTGTAGGCTTGGCTGTAGACACCCCGATTTGATCCCGCTAAATTTTAGATTTATCCGAATGAATCCCAATGATGAAAACCAAGTGGTATGATGCACAAAGTCTCCAAAAAATCGCCAAAAAATGATTCAAAACCAGTACTTCAAAAAATTGAACCTCGAGGCCGCAACTTTTTAAAACCTTGAGGTCGCAACATCCATACTTTGCGACCTACTTGTTCACTGGCCCCTATAGTTGCGCCTGCACCCTTGTACCTTACGCCTGTGACCATCTTTGTTTCGACGGTAATAAGAAGCCCAAGGAAACCCTATAACAACATACAATCGCTACTTCCATTCTCACGGTCGTAACCTCTAATGGTGGCGACCGCAACCTATTTGAGCCCAATCTGAGCCCTAGGCATGCCACCGTTTCACTAGTTAACAACGTCTATAAATTTATACCTTTTGTTGAATTTTCAAGAGACGAGTTCTTGACGTTGACACTCTGTCGGACTACTTACTCAACAACCCGACTCGTACTACTGCTCTCCCCTAAAGTACTGGAATTGAGCATTCCCCAGTGATTGGATAAATGAACATTGCGTCCCCACGATTTCAGAGCACATATGAATACCACGCTACAGGTATTTTGTATATCCCCCAACACTTTTCTCTCCACACTTTCTACCCCCGTGGAGAGGTCGGGTTAGAATTTGAATTTTGACTCGTGGTTTGCATGTTCGTTCTTATATTTAGATTTGTGATTTGCATGTTCGTTATTTTAGTTCGTTATCGTTAGGTCTTGCTATTTTAATTATATTACGGATTTTAACCTCAGTCTAATTCGTTTTGAGTTTGGCAAGTCTGTGACAAATGGTTATTTAAATTATTTACTTTATTCGCTAAGTGTGTGACAAATGGTTATTTAAATTATTTACTTTATTCGCTAATATTTTTACACTTGTTCTTGTGAAGTTGTGGTTTGATATTGCAGCGCAGCGAACGAGGAGCAGAAAATAGTAAAAAGCTAGCCGCAGTATCAGATCGCTGGATAGACCGATCAATCGGTCTATCGAGCGGTCTTCAGATCGATCGGTCTTTAGACCGATCGATGGGTCATGTATGCGAGGAGCAATTTTTTAGTGCAGCAGATTAGGTTTTGGCAGTTTTCTATAAATAGAGATACCTAGGGTTTTCATAAATAAGCCTCCATCATTATTGTGAGATATGCTAGCCACCAGAGAGCCATCTTACTTTCATTGTTTATGAAAACCTAGCCGCCACAAGCTTTGAAGATTATTCGTTATTCTTGTAAACTAGTCTACATACTCGCAAGCTAGTCTACATACGCGAAATCTAGTCTACAACAACTTAATGATTCAATAAGTTTTCGCTCAGTCAAGTTAATCATCAAGCATCTAAACCTTCAACAATCTGTTCGTGGAGTCGCTTGAGAGGAGTTTCAAGTGTTGTAGTCTGGTGGAGGAGTCTGTCAGCAATGAAGTCCGGTGGTCAGTTTCAGCGGCAATTAAGCACAGGAGTTGGTGCACGTAGATTCAGCAGGAGTAGGCTTTCAAATGTTTGGTTGTGGGTACAACGTCGGTTTGTAAGATTCTCTTGTAACCAACAATATTATAGTGTTTGATTTTCTAGACCCGGTGTGGTCTCGTGATTTTTACCCAGTTTGGATTTTTCACGTAAAAATCGATGTCACTTGTGTGGTTGTGATTTTTTATATTTTCTGCTTGTAGGTTTGGTTGCTTTAAGTTTATTTGTATCATTTAGCTTATTTAAGTAAATTAATTTGTTCAAATCAGTCGGTAAACGGAATTTTTCAATTGGTATCAAGCGGGTCACAACATATTTTTTTTATAATTTTTTTTGTGTGTGATCATTTAATTGAGTCGCAATAAATAGATTTTCTTAAAAAATCCGCTTCGACCAGTAGATGACCCCTTTTTGACGGTCACAATTACCCCCTTTAAAAAGTTAGGATGAGAGCTTTTTTAAAATCTATTGACGAAAGAGTTTGGCTTTCTGTTGTTGAGGGTTATAAGTCTCTCACTTGTATTGTTGATGAAGAAAAATTATCCCTAAGCCCGTAGCTAAATGGGACAAAGCTAATTTTGAAGATGCAAGGTGGAATAGCAAAGTTATAAATACTATCTTTAGTAGAGTCACATAAGATGAGTTTCGTAGAATCAGTACGTGTGACTTGGCTAAAGAAGCGTGAAATATACTTCAAATCACTCACGAATGGACTGACTCTGTAAAAATCTTAAAATTTCAACGTCTTACAACAAATTTTGAAACTCTGCGTATGAAAGACGATGAAAGTTTTGACGATTTTTATGCTAAATTAAGTGATATTGTGAATGCCTCGTTTAATATTGGTGAAAAATTTTCAACTTCTAAAATTGTTCGGAAAATTCTTAGATATTTACTCGAACGTTTTCAACCAAAAGTCACAGCAATAGAAGAAAGTAAAGACATCGATTCTATTTCTGTTGAAGATTTGGTTGAAAACCTGCAAACCTATGAGCAAAATTTTCAAAATAAAAAAATTTCAAAAAATCTAGCTTTTACTTCAGCTCAAAGTTCTACAAGTGACTCTTGTGATGATTTAGACCCTGAAATGATGGCTATTTTTGTGAAAAAATTTAAAAAAATTTTAAAAATTAAAAAGCCTAATCAGGAGAAAAAATCACTAAAGAAGCACGGTAAAGACAAAGTTAAAAATATGTCCAATTTTATTAAAAAATGGTCGAAAGGCCAATTTTTAAAAATCCAATTCTATGAATGCAAAGGATATGAACATATGGCTAAAGGATGCCCGAACCTTCTTAGAAAGAAACAAAAAGGATTCACAGTCACTTGGGATGATGAAAGTCAACCCAACACGAGTGATGAGAAAGACCCTAATTATGATGATAGGAACATTGTAGCTTTTGTCGCTTCTATTCAAGAAGAATCTGTGGAGTCTCAAAATTTTGAGGATTCTGAAAATGAGGAGATTGACAATGATAAAGAAAGTGAGGATGAGGAAACTCTTCAACAAGCTTATGATAACATGTATAAATAGTGTTTTAAGTTGACCAAAAATAATGCTAAACTGGTTAAAAAATTCAAATTATATGAAAAAAGAATGAAAGTGTCAAGCAAGAGCTAACTGAAGCTCAAGCTTTGGTTGTAAAATTAAAATCAGACCGGGCAATTTTATGTGAAAAACTTGCAAAAAGTGAAACAACAAGGAATGACATGTCTGAATTGTGTCAAACTAGACAAATTATGATTGAATTTTTTGAAAAAGAATTGCATGCTAGTGTTGAGTTAAAAGCTGATATTGAATTAAAATTGATTAAATTTGAAAATATTTTGTTAAATGCTCAATTTACTTTCAAGAAATTAAATATAGGAACTATGGCTTTGGATGACATGCTTGGATCACAAAAGGCTGTGACAAACAGGAGTGGACTGGGATTTGTTGGTGCTTCTTCAAGCAAGTTGGAAAAAGGAAAAAAAAAGTCTGTCAACCAACTCAAGCTAAGGTCACGCCAAGGTTTGTGAAAACAGAAAGTGGCTGAAAAAGATCATCTACAAATTTTTCAGCTAAAACAAATGAAAAGTGGAAGAATCGGACTGGTAGAACCACCAATGTACATGGTGAGGTAAGGGATGCTACATTTGTTTCTACTTGTCATCATTGTAGTATTATTGATCACACACGTCCCAATTGCATGAAATTGAATAGAAATACATTTTTTGTGCCTATTTGTCACCACTGTGGTATAAAGCGATACATCAAATCTCACTGCACTAAATTGTTTAACCAAAACATGTTCAGATTTGATGCGCCACAACAACCTAGAAAGAATTGGATTTCTAACCCAGAACCTGCGCCTTCAAAATTCAAGAAAATTTGGGTTCGAAAGAGTGATCTAGATAGCTTTTTGGCTAGTCGTAGTCTCTAGTTTGTTTTTGAGTCTTGTTTTTTTATTTTTGTGTTTGAGTTTTTTTTTGTCGTTTAAAAAAAATTGTGGGAAACTTAATTAAAGGTTGAGTATTTTTTTCTGTGCATTATTTCATTTGGCTGAATCCCATAACTTAGGCTTTGTGATTAACTACCACACTATTTTTTTTTGGATAATCTAGTTCATAGTGGATAGAACGCTTTCAGATATGAATCTATTATGTACACCACTTGAACATTAATAAATACATGGATCTTCCACACTTGGGATTTTTTTTGTGTCAATGGGGTCTCTTTTATCTTTCAGTTGTCTAAAGAGTTCACAAAATGATCACATAGTGGTGACCCACTTAATCTTATTGTTTATACTCTCTCCTTCTTTTGGTTCCATAAGTTTAGTTTGAGGAAATGGCTACCTATGCGGGCTTTATCTTTTCGTACGTACTAGTGTGCAGTCACCTTGAAATTTGTGCTAAAAATTTGCTTAGAAAATGGCTGCCTATGTGAATCTTACTTTTTCGTTCGTACTAGTGTGAAAGCTGCCTTTGAAAGCATCAAAATAAATAGAAAATAAGTTTGCAGTCTGTGGTTAAGGAGGAGTTAGCTTTTAAAGTAGATTGGGTCAAAGCTGATTTGACTTTGTTCAATTCTTGATTTCTGATAAATAAACGTGATTCAGCCATTTTGATCCCATATAGGGGTTGATCTTTGTGTCTGAAAATTTTTCAAGTCACACACACACACTTCTTCATATAAAATCTACTCTGATTGTGTTCGTTCATATATGAATATAGGGTATCTTGGATTCTCTGTGTGTTTTAATCACTTTGACAAGATTTTGTGATTTTAAGTGAATGCAAATTTGCCTAAGACTTGTACCTGATCCTTAATCTTGTTTCCTACTCAATTTTTTTCTTTTCTTGTGTTTGTTTGTCAATTCTTGACAAAAAGGGGGAGATAATGGGTTGCTTAGGCGTAGATGCTTGGTTGAGGGGGAGTCGGGAGTTTAGTTTGAGGGGGAGAATTTTTTTGAAGCGTTTTGTTTGTGTCGTATCTGTATTTTTTTCGTATCGTTTTTCTAGCTTGTTTACTTGGATATTTTGGATTGTTGATTTTTGTCACAGAATTGCCAAAGGAGAAGATTGTTACGGATTTTAACCTCGGTCTAATTCGTTTTGAGTTTGGCAAATCTGTAACAAATGGTTATTTAAATTATTTACTTTATTCGCTGATATTTTTACACTTGTTTTTGTGAAGTTGTGGTTTGATATTGCAGCGTAGCGAACGAGGAGTAGAAAACAGTGAAAAGCAAGCCGCAGTATCAGATCGCTTGATAGACCGATCGATCGGTCTATCGAGCGGTCTTCAGATCAATCGGTCTTTAGACCGATCGATCGGTCATGTACGCGAGGAGCAATTTTTTAGTGCAGCAGATTAGGTTTTGGCAGTTTTCTATAAATAAAGATACCTAGGGTTTTCATAAATAAGCCTCCATCATTATTGTGAGATATGCTAGCCGCCAGAGAGCCTTCTTACTTTCATTGTTTATGAAAACCTAGCCGCCACAAGTTTTGAAGATTATTCATTATTCTAGTAAACTAGTCTACGTACTCGCAAGCTAGTCTACATACGCGAAAGCTAGTCTACAGCAACTTGATTATTCAATAAGCTTTCACGCAGTCAAGTTAATCATCAAGCATATAAACCTTCAACAATTTGTTCGTGGAGTCACTTGAGAGAAGTCTCAAGTGTTGAAGTCTGATGAAGGAGTCCGTCAGCAGTGAAGTCCGGTGGTGAGTTCCAGCGGCAGTCGAGCACAGGAGTTGGTGCACGTGGATTCGGTAGGAGTAGGATTTCAAACATTTGGTTGTGGGTATAACGTCGGTTTGTAAGATTCTTTTGTAACCAACAATATTATAGTGTTTGATTTCCTAGACCCGGTGTGGTCTCGTGGTTTTTACCCGGTTGGGGTTTTCCTCGTAAAAATTGATGTCTCTTATGTGGTTGTAATTTTTTATATTTTCTAATTGTGGGTTTGGTTGCTTTAAGTTTATTTGTATCATTTAGCTTATTTAAGAAAATTAATTTGTGCAAATCAGTCGATAAACGAGATTTTTCAAGTTACATTACTAGTATGCTTATTTCGTGTGCTTATTTACTAGGTTTGTTACCTTTGATCCATCCATGTTTCTATTGTGATTATGATTAGAATTATATTCAAATGTTTCTATAATCCTGTACAACACATTGCCTGTTCGCACCCTATATACTGTTTATCAACCAAAATTCAGTGAAACAGTGCCTATATTCCTTGCGGTCGCAACAATTAATGTTGTGGGCGTGACTTTGTGGCGCTTACATCATAACGAACGCAACACTGTTTTTTGTGCCATAACCTTTATCTCTTTTCTTATTGCGATCGTCACCTCAGAATGTCACAGCCGTTTACTTTTGTTGTTTCCAGTAGCTTATATCTCACTTTTGCTGTATTCTGTTTAATGTGTATGATGCCGAGTATGCAATCTGTAGTGTAGTTCCAGCATGATCGAAGTTAAAAAGGCTTTTAGGTTTATTTTCTTTTGCTTGTTTTGTTCACCATGTACCCATAGAGTAGTTCTTGTATGATTCGATTTTATAGGTTTTTGTTCTTTCTTGATTCTTTGCTATTTTTAACATACATCCCTTAATATAGATCCAACATGCTTAGGATTTAGGATTTCTTTCATGCTTTGTTTTCTTCTGTTATGTGTTAAGATACTTAAACTATGTATTTTTATTATTTGATTTTGGTTATTCTTTTTTTATCTAATTTTTTTATTTGCATGTATTTGAGAAATCTAATTAAGAATCAATGATGATGAGTAAAGGCCAACCATACAATTGGGCGAAATGGGGTGCCTAACACCTTTTTCAATTCGTACCTTAGCTCTCAAGTTCATGTTTTCTCTGGTCAATATTTTAAAGATCAGTAGTCTATTTTGTTTTTCTTAATTTTTCACAAAAATCAAGTCACGACTCTATTATTTAATAAAAAAGGATTTTCAAAATTTTTGGCTTTTTAAGGTGTTAAGATCTTTTTGAAATCATTCCTTGAATTTCTTATTTTCTGGCGACTCTGCTGAGGACTTGTTTATATACCTAATAGGAGGGCTAGACTTGAAAGCATAATTGATTCTTAGTTTTAATTTCTCACTTTCATTTTTATATGCATCTTGTATGGTTCCCAGCCATCACTTAGCCTACCTGATAACGCGATTAGTTTACTGTCTCTGGGTTATGTTGGGGGAAGCGAGTAAGCCTTCTGGCCGCACGCTCCGACAAGTGCGGTAAAAAGGGTTATTGCGTACCATTTGAATATGCCTTATACTACACCCGATGAGAGGTATATTCTTAACTCTATAGAGAAGGTACCCTGAGTGTTAACCAAATCGGCATTTTTCTACATATAGTTGCTTAGAACTTCCTATTTGGAACAAAACATGTAGGATTGTGTGCTTTAATTTAATAGCATGCTTTGTTTGTATCTACTTTAGATCTTTTGTTTGGTTCAGGGTAGTGTCCTTTCTGGGGTTCTATCCAATTTTTTCTTAGATTCCCTGTTTGGTTTAGAGATTAACTTTTCTCCTGGGGCTCCGCCCAGGTTTTGGTTTCGAACCCTATTCCGTTTAGTATAGTATTTTTCTTGGAGCTCTGCCCGGGTTTCCTTTAGACCCATTGTTCATATTGGATTGTTTTCTTTCCCGGGGCTCTGCTTGGGTTTTCTTTAGAACCCCTTGTTGGTTTAGGTTAGTCTTTCTCCCGAGGTTCTACTCGGGTTCTTCCTTAGGATTGCTTAGTATTTCTCTTAGGGTTTTGCGTGTCCTCTTGTATAGTTTTAGTTGGGCCTTTTGGGTTTCCCTTTTTAGATCTTAGTAGCTTTGTTGTCTTTTTTGATTTTCTGTCAGCCTGGGGCCCAATCAGGTCATCCTTTTGTTTTGCAGTTTGTATCTGCTCGTAACTTTTCATACCGTGCTCAGGAATTTAATCGACTTTTATCGAGGTTATGCCCGAGAAGATTCTAAGTTTGCTCCCCCTTTTTGGTCTACAAGTTTATCCTGGTCTTAGATCAGTGAGCCAAAAGGACTGCATCTTATACGCATTTGGGCTAAGTAAGCTACCAAAAGACTATACAAGGTTTCTTAGTAAGTTACAGCACCATCAGAGATGGCTGAGAATGAGGTAAATCTACTAGCCTTGATAAGGGCAATCACTGAAATACAACGAGCAATTGTGCAGCAAACGTAGGCTTAGAATCAGTGTTAGGCCCTGATTCGGGCAATTCAGGCTCGGTTGCCAGGGGTAAACGAGCTGCAAAATGACCCGAATGATAATGGAGAAGGCGACAATTTTTGGGACGACAATCAAGTTCATGACGGATCGCCAGTTGCTGCACCACCCCGGATTCACCGTCATGTTATGGAGAAAGAGGAAAACACTGCCCACTCCAAGGAATCTATACTGGTAGATAAAATTGAGAAGATAGAGAAGGTTTTGAGGAAAGCGAAGGGAGTCGAAGAATGCATGCTAGATGTGGGGGGACTGTGTTTGTTCTCAAATGCTAATCTCCCCGAGAAGTTTAAGTTGCCGGATATAGAGAAGTTCGACAGGACCGGAGACCCTCGAATACTTTGAGAATGCATGTTGGTACCCTTGCTCCTTTGGGTATCGATGACCAGTTGAAAGCGCAGTTGTTCCACTAGTCACTCTCCGGGGCAGCTTAAAAATGGTTTCTCTCCTAGGACGTTGCAAAGACCAAGACGTGGAAAGACATTGCCACTGCCTTTGTGTAATGACCCTACTCGGACCCTAGTATTAGTAACGGATAATCCACGAGGCCATAGAGCACATAAGATGTTCAAAATTCTAACTCGACTCGAAAACTCTAAGTTCGATTCAAAAATCCTAAAAAGGTCTAAGACTCAAGCAACAAAATCTTAACACCCGAAGATTCTCCCAACATTCTAAATTAAGTTATTATCAAGAAATAATAAATAAAAAATAAAATATTCTCATAATTAGGGAAAAATAACTTTTTTGCTCTTAATACAACAAAATTTTTAAAAATTTAAATTTGGACACATGAATACTCTAAATCAAGAATTTAAGTACAATTAAGTAGTAAAAGATAAAATAATATCAAAAATAACAAAAATACCCCTTAGTGGCCGGCCACCTATGAATTTGTGCCAAAAAGTAACCTTTTGCTTTCTTTTAAGCTTAAAAAGATAAGAACGATGTCCAATCAAGTATTGTGATGATCCAACACTTTTTGAACAAGTAATATACATAATAATATGGTATTGTAGATTAACAAATAAAAACAAATCCTTATTGAACTTCATGCACAATAAAATAAGTTAAAAAGTTATATATTATCAAACTATGATAATTTATGAAAATACTAAATTTATTATAAACAAACTAAAATAAGAAGTTTAAGTAGAAAAAAATACCAAAAAGATATGTCAAATTATCTTTTAATGTATTTTTTTGTACAAACGAGCACGCAAACCAAGGCAAAATTCCTTGATTGATTGAGATCAAATTTTTTGTCCCCCGAATTGACCCTACCCAAAATCCCTCAACCAAAATCTGATGTATCTCCCTCAAAACCTGTACCATGCCAAATCTACCCATGTGAAGGAGAAGAAAAAGAACTAAAGTGTGATCATTTTGTTCTCTCTCATTTTTTTCCTATAAAACTAAGCCAAACACTACTTCCTCCCTTCATTATTTTAGTCCAAGAGAGGATAGAAAGCAGATTTGAAGTGCTCTTGAGCTGTTCTACAAGTTTGAGAGAGAAATGAGGGAGATGAAGAAAGAAAGAAAAGAGGAACCAAGGAGAGGTGTTCTGTTTTAAAGCTAAGTCATTCCATACTACCATCTTTTGAGCGCTCAAATAAGTAAGTAAAACCTCTAAACTTTATGTCTAATATCACTCAAAATATTTCTCAATTCATGTCTTTAAACACTTTAAAAATTGAGAACCGAAAACAAATCGAAAAGGCGTTGTAGTTGAGAAATAGGGGCTGTTGTGTTCTTGAATGATATGAAATGTGTTTATGTGCTGTTATTTTTGAGTTTGGTGACTTAAAAGTATGCTAGAACCTTGATATTCATGTCTAAAATACAAGCATGCAAAGAAATTGGACAAAACCTTAGCATATCATAAGTAAGAGACTTGAGCATATAAGGACTTGATTTTTGAAAACTTGAATGTTTCTGCTCTGATCTTTAGAACTCCATAACTCAACGTAAAAAATTGATCTAAGCATGTTTCTTTATGTTCAGATTTAGATTTTAGTGTTATCGTTCATCCAAAGTTGGTTTCAACTCATTTGAGTAAGTAGAACTCGAGATTGCAATTCTACCAAAGTGTGTCATTTTTGGACCTGTCGACACTACCGACCTAAAAACCCTTGTTTATAATGAGATCCGAGTTTTGTCCAAAGCAGAAAAGTTGTAGATAACGTGTACATATAACTACCAACCAAAACGGGGCACAAAATATTGAGTGTTAATAAGTCAAAAACCATTTTGAAACTCTTTGTTATGGTTCAGCCATTAAAGGACACTTTTGTCACACATTACGGTGTAGTCCAAAATTTCTATTGAGATACGTGCTGTCCAAAAATTAGACCTGGATGCCTCAGGAAAGTCCATCAAAACCGTTTCAAACTCTCTATCCAAAACTGATTCTGCTGAGTTTTGGCGACTAACAAAACCTATTTTATAAAATAGTCAAAAACTCTAATTTGTTCCAAACAACTTTCCTTAGAACTAAATATGAGACATGTGTGGGACATGTTTAACTAGAACATATCCAAAAATGGGCTCATTGGAACTTGATTTGATACCCCAAAATCGTGACCAATAGAGGCGTATGTTCTGTAAAATTTTGAGGAAAGTGCGGAACCGTTTTTGTTTAGAATACTTTATTCACTCATTTGCCTTAGATTTTGGCCTTAATGTTAAAGATAAGAGTTGTAGAATTTTTTTTATCAAAATTGTATTTAAAAATCATAACTTGATTATAAGTCTAGAGGCCCCAAAACACTATCGACCCTTTAATTTTGATACTTGGACTTAGCCTTTAAAATTGTTATGTATATGTTTGAGTACCTTTTGTTGTGAGACCTGAGTTTTATATGATAATTTATTGGAATTAGTTAATTAGCGTTTTAAGTGAATGTACGGTGATAAGAACTCTTGCCATCAAGTTTGAATTGTATCTCGAGAATTATGACCTGCACCTCACATAGTTATACTTTATGCTATGTTGGTTTATACATCTTGCCTTGTTAGTTGATGTCATGCTATAGATAGTTGTACTTAAAATTAATATTATACATCATGAACATTGTCACTTACATCCTAACATATTTGAGTCAATATGTGTAAATCGTTGTTAGGATGAGTTATTGTCCTTCTTGGTTTTAAGTCTAGGGCATCCCTGGTTGTAATTTTTTTGTAAATATTTTGGGATATATTCACCTTGTACACCCTGGGTGCGTTCCTAGTGTTGCAAATTTGATTTATACACTTGTACACCCTGGGTGTGTTTTCGGTGTTACAAATTTGGTTTATACGTCCCGGGTGCGTCTCCGGTGTTTTAAATGGTTTATCATGAATATTGTTGGACACCATGGGTTCGTCACTAGTATTTTGGTTTTGCTGAGTTATGAATATATTATGAAAGTCGTGTTGACACGGGAAAATTGGGTAACTACGGAGAGAGCTTAATTTGGCGGACCTAATTCCACTGAGGTGGTAACTACAGACATAGCCCAATTATGGCGGACCTAATCCCCATTGCCATCGTATTTTGAAGGGCAATTTCAGAGAGAGTCTAATTCGACAGACCTAATCCCACTAAGGTGGTAACTACGGTGAGAGCCCAATTATGATGGTCCTAAATCCCTCATCTTGGAATTCTAAATAATGTAAAGTGTCTCTGAAATTCCTGATTGTTCATAGACTTTGGGTTGACACCAGCGGAGGCATCACGAATCTTAAAGTGGGATAAACCTCTTATTTTATTATTGATCAATTAGCTATTAAATTTTGTTGGCCTGGAGGATGGCGCGGATCCCACATCTTTGCCATTAAGTAAAATAGCTAAGGTATAAAGCCTAGGCGAGAATTTACTATTTGCAACGGAGCGCGATGATGGATTTGGTGATCAATTACACATAAAAGTCTACTCTGGTAATTCCTGGTGTGGAATTCCTTTCATAATCTATGTGTATGTTGGGTTGGATATCTGCATTGCATACATGGCATCTCATACTCACATATTTATTAACTTATTTGCTACCATGTCATAAATCTATATGTCCCATTAACCTTAAAGCGTACTTAAGTATTACTTAGTTTGCGTTGTGGTGAATTTTGTGTCGTAAGATTGGTTAGAAAGTTTAGAGTGTTTTTCTACTGGGCGTTGGCCCATGGCATTCGCGCCACAGGTGAGGATGAGAACTTTGAGGAAGTCGTCCGAGAGGGAGAAGAAGAATTTGAAGAGCAGGATAAGTTCCAAGAGCGTGTGGACCCTGCTGATGCATTTGAAGATTCAAGTACACTATTTTTGTTCTTTTGTTCAGTTTCCCTACAACCTTTGTAATATTTGAAAATCCTTGGTGAAACTATAATCGTTATGCACTTTTAATCAGTTCAAACTCCTTTATGATGTAATACTTAAAGTATGTAAATATAAATGAATGGTTAGAATATCTCTTTATTTATATTTATGTATGTCCCGATGTGCTCGGAGGACAGGCCGTCACACTTTGTCAGCCAATACAATTACAATATTCTGCTAGATGTCACCGCTCGGGAGCTAGAAACTACTTTTCAGGAGAGTAGAGAGTCATTTGTGGACTTTTTGACTAGGTAGAGGGAAAAGGCAGCTAAGATGACAAATCGACCGATCGAGAAGGAACATGAGAGAATTGTTATAAAAAATCTCCAATCCTCTCTGAAGCGTTATCTGATCACACAACCGCTTTTCACATTTTAGCAGTTGTTTAGCACCAGGGCTCAGATAGAGGATGCGATTCAATCGGAGATATCGAGAAGCCAAGAAGACTTTACCCGTCCCACAACCAAAGTCAACTCACCTCTTCCACTAACCCCACATCTTGCTCCAACGAGATGAATTTGTTGAACCTTTAATCAGACCGACCGAACCCTTCATCTTCACAACCTCCTCCTAGAAATAACCAGCCACCACAACTAAAAATGTCAGGGAGAATTTTCACTCCCCTCAACATCTCACTAACCATGGCTTTAAATTGACTTGTCGAGAAAGGCCTGATAAAGTTTCTTGACCCGATGCCATCTTCTAACCCCCTGCCACCATGCTACAATCCCTCCCTATACTGCTCATACCACTAGAGTCACGGATATCGGACTGATAATTTCCTGATACTCCATCATGAAATCTAAGACCTCATTGACAACAATGTCATTCTGCCAGCATCAACCATCCCAAAGCCGAACGTGATAACCAGCCCGCTCTCAAACCATGCTAAACAAGCCAATCTAAACTATATATATGGAGGGGAACCGGAAGACCCTAGCCGCTATATTTGTCCAGTCCACCATCTACGTCCATTTGTTCCGCCACAAAGATTTGTTGTCATGCTCTCTGATTATGACAGGAAATTGACACTGACGAATGGAAGAATCGGAAGAAAGGGCTTAGGATGGATTGGAAATGGTAGTTCAGATAGGCAATCAGGTTGATTAGGAAGAGCATAACGATGACGACGGCTGGCCGCTAGACTACTGGGTATGGCCGTATGGATTGAAAATGTTCTGGATGGCATCGCTCTCCCTCAGCTCTTTGAAAAGGAGGTACATATCAATGAAATGGAGTCCTACTGGCAAGTTCGAACAATAGTGAAATCAGATGGGGCAGTATGGAAAAAATTTTGGGCTGCTCGTGAACAGGAGATACCATACATCAAAGAATATATTTTGGGACTAGATGATATCGACAACACATGGGCCATTGAAGATGAGGAAGAGACGATGGGAAGACCGGAGGGAAGCAACCTGGATGATTTATGGGAATTCAAAAAGAGCTCCTCGTACCAAGGTTAGAGGGATCAACAATACAATAACAGGATTGTGGGATCATAAGGAGGGAGTTGATCACCTAACCATGAGCGGAAGGCATTTTAATCCCGCCTAGTTGAAAAAGGGACAGACAAGAGGAAAGGAAAAAGAGAAAGAACAAGAGGAAGAGGACGATGCTGTACTCAAATAGCTGAAGAAAACCCAAGCCAACATCAATATATGAGGTTTTCTCATGGCTTCGAACAAGCACCGACAAGCTGTGCTAAAGGTTTTGAACAAGGCGAATGTCTCAATTGATGCAACCCTAGAGCAGTTGATCGGGTTGATCTTACTTGCTAAAGAACCCAAGGTAATTTTCTTTTCCAATACGGACTTGCCGTTGGATGGGAAGAGCCATAATAAGCCTATGCACATTACGGTTAAATATCTGGAGAAGTGGGTCCCTGTTACGCTTATTGATAACGGGTCAGGATTGAACATATGCCCTCTCCGAACAGCAATCTATTTGAGGATGAAACCAAACCACTTCACGCCTAACAGTCAGGGAGTTATAGCCTACGATAATACGAGACGAGACGTTTTGGGACTGGCGACTTTTGTAGTATCAGTGGGATCATTGGAAACCTCTATGGAATTCCATGTGTTGGATGTCCCAGCATCATTTAATCTACTATTAGGTAGGTCGTGGCTTTATGATCCAAATGTCCAAGCGGTTCCCTCCACCCTCCATCAGAAACTAAATTCGATAAAAAATTGAGCGGTATTGACCATTCGTGGAGAGGATAGTATCTAACCCTCGAGGGAAGACGGTTCAACTCTTAGAAGTCCAACATGGAGAAGGAGATGCATTCTTTAGTCGGTTCAAGTTTGATGAAACCCAAGTGGTTTAGACACTGTTGAAGGAGGAGAAAAATTATATCAACCCCTACGTTGTTACAATGATGAAATAAATGTTTTATTTTCCAAGTATTGGGATTAGGACGTTGACAGCAAAGGATTTTAGAATCTATTCAAGTGTCATTAAACCCACAACATTTTGGGCTGGACTACCAACCGACTGAAGAAGACCTCAAAAGGCCAAGAAGAGGACAAAACACGAAAAGGGGCAAATACTCAAGTACTCTACATGGATACTTTGTTAAGAAAAGGTAAGACCTCAGTTACTGTGATTTTTCAGAACCATGGAGTGATGAGAAAACCAACCAGAAGCTATCGGGTTTGGAGATCTCTTCAGCCACTAACTATCTGACACGAAGGAAGAAGAAGTAGTAGAAGAAAGAGAAGGGAAATGGAAGAAAGTTCAAGAAGAGGAAGACTGGGCTGGGAAGTTGGATGACATAGACATAGAAGCTCTGTTCAATGACCTGACGACCTAGACGTGTAAAGTCGACCAAGACTACTTGATGATGGGCTATGGCGCTCCAACCAACTACATTGGGCTCATCGTGGATGCAGCTTCGAAGAACGTCAACAACTGGTCATTAGATTTTTGTAATTTTCATGATTCAAGTCTCGAGTTAGACTCTGAGTCCTATAAGTTTTTGTTTTGTTCTAATCAGTTGGATATCGAGTCTGAGGGCACGCCTGTCTGTGCATCATCTTCTTCTTTTGCTTTCAAGTTTATAATCCCCTCTCTTTTTGATATCAATGAAATGAACAAAGATTTTGATTACTCTGCTTTGCTTGATTTATTTTGTATGCTTTCTGATGATTTTGAATTCAAAAGGAATGTTCCCAAAGAAATAAAAGCTTTAATATAAAGAGAAGAAAAAATGTGTGCCGAATCAATAATTGAAAAAACCTTGTCAATAAATCTGAGTAATGAAAATAATCCATAAATTGTTCAAATTGGTTCCTCTTTATCTTTTGTTAAACGTGAGTAATTAATAACTTTATTAAAATAATTTAAAGACGTCTTTGCATAGTCATACGAGGATATGTCTAGAATTGATCCCGAATTAATCCCGAAATCATCCAAGCCGGTCAAGCAAAAATTGAGAAGGATATGGCCAGAATGGGCACTAAAGACTATGGAAGAAGTCACTAAACAGATCAATGCAGAGTTCCTCATGGTAACTGAGTATCACAAATGAGTGGCTAACATTGTGTTGGTCTTGAAGAAGGATGGACAAATCAGAGTTTGTGTTGATTTTTGGAATCTCAACAGGGCCAATCTTAACGACGAATTCCCTTGACCACACATTGATGTCTTGGTGGACAGCACAGCAGGGCACGCTTTTTTGTCATTTATGGACAGCTTCTCTAGATACAATCAGTTTCTAATGGACCTTGAGACAGAAAAAAGACGACATTTATTACACCTTGGGGCACCTATTATTATTATGTGATACTGTTTGATTTAAAGAATGCATGGACAACCTATCAAAGGGCTGCCACTACTTTATTGCATGACATAATACATAAGGAGGTTGAGGTGTATTTGGACAACATGATTGTGAAGTCCAATGATTGAGATGACCATATCACAGCATTGCAAAAATTATTCGAATGGATTAGGAAGTACAAGATCCGCCTCAACCTATAGAAACGTGCCTTTGGAGTCACTATAGGCAAAATGCTCAGATTCACGATTACTCAACGAAGCATCGAAGTTAACCCTTTTGAAAATCAAAGCCATCATAGGAATGCCTTCTCCAAAGATTGAACAGGTGTGGACACCCCGATTTGTCCCCGCCAAATCTTAGGCTTATCTAGGCAAATCTAATGATGAAAATCGAGTGGAATGATGTGCAAAGTCTTTAAACGATCGTCAGAAAATGATTCAAGACTAGTACTCCGTGAAATCGAACTACAAGATCACATCTTTAAAACCTTGAGGCTGTGACCTTCAAACCTTGCGACCTGGTTGTTTACTAGCCAAAATAATTGCACCTACAACCTTTGAACCTCGTGGCAGTAACCTTTAGCCTCACGGCCGCAACCTTCAAAGCTTGTGATCGCAACCTTTTTGGGAATCTTCTAAGCTTAGGACATGTTACCATCACATTGGGTGGTAATTTCTATAAATATGTATCTTCGATATGATTTTTAGATGACGAATTATGAACGTGAATACTCTGTCGAACCACCGATCCGAACTCCAATTTCTTACACACTTTCATTACCCTCTCGCTCTAAGTACTAGAGTTTGACCTTTTTCTTGGCGATCGAAAAAATGACTATTGCATCCCCACGACTTGAGTATACACCTGGATACTACGTTCCATGTATATTTGCACGATCCTGGACACTTTCTCTCCACACCTTCTATCCTTATGGAGAAGTCAGGTTAAATTTCTAATTTCAACACTGTTATTTTCATGTTTATTATTTTTATTTAACTTGTTATTCGTATGTTTTAGTTGTATATTTTCATATTTTGATTTGATTTTGTCATTTCTATCACGTTATTCATATGTCACTCTCTTCATTCAAAGTTTGTGGTTCATTTTTATAGTTTGTTGCCATTGAATTTTCTTATCTCAATTACATCACTTACATGTTTTATTATTGAATGCTTAATTCTAGGATTGTAATTAGTATTGAGCTTTTTATGATTTCATTGTGTTTTGGTTAAAATAGTCATAATATATTTATGTAATTCTATTTTATATCGTAGATGCATCACACATTCACACTCTAACATACTGTTTCTTAAAATTCATTAAATAGTGCCTAAATTCCTTGTGGTTGCAACAATCAGTGCTGCGTGCGCAACATCCTAGCACTTACATTTTTGCGGGCGTAACGATTGATGTTGGGGGTGCAACATTTTAGCTTTTTTTCATTGCAATCGCAACCTCTGCAGGTTACGGCCGCAACCTTTGCAAGTTACGGCCGCAACCTTTTTGCTCTTCAAGTAGCTTAATTTTGCTATTTTATTATTCTGTTAACATGTGAAGTTCAATAGCAACCTGTAGTGTAGTATTAGCATGTTTAGGAATTAGCATTTTGTTTTAGGTTTATTTTATTCACTTATCACATACTATGTTTATCATGAATCCTTTAACATAGTTCGTACATGATCAAGGTTTATCAATTTCTTCAATAATTTTATACTTTGCTTGTTACATGCGGCTTTTAGCATATTTTCTTTAGTTTAGATCCAACATAATTATGAATTAGGCTTTTTATTTATTTATTATGCTTCTTTTTCTTTTATTACGTGATTAAATATCTAGAATATGTATTATTTTACTTAATTTTGCTTATTCTCTCTTTATCCATATTTTTCGTATTTGCTTACATTTAAAAAATCTAATTAAGGACCAATGATGATTAGTATAGGCCAACATCATGATTGAGCGAACGGGGTGCCTAACACCTTCTCCGATTCGTACCTTAACCCACGAACCTATGTTTTCTCTAGTTAAACGTTTTAAAGATCCGTGGTTCCTTTTTTTTTTCTCAAAAATCAAGTGGCGACTCTATTTTTCAATTAAAAAGTTTTCAAAATCTTTTGATTTTCAAGATGTTAAAAGCTTTCAAAATAACCCTTGAATTTTTTTTTGAATAAACCCAAAATCTCGACGCCACAACTGGAATTCAGAGGTTTTTTAGGCAAAGTACAGTTCATCAGCTCATTCATAGCCAAGCTAACAGCAACTTGCGAGTCGTTGTCCCGATTATTGAAAAAATGAGTCAAGTTCGAATGTGACTAGTAATGCATGCTTGCGTAAGAAGAAGAGACCGGAATAGAAAAGGTAGACTATTACTTAAGCAAGAAGATGATTGGGTGCAAAGTACGATACACACCGTTGAAAAAGTCATGCTGGACTTTGGTTTGGGCCTCTCAAAAGCTAAGACATTACATGTTATCCTTCACGGTGAACGTAATTTCCCACATGAATCCACTGAAGTACTTGTTCGAGAAGCCGGCATTAACAGGAAGAATGGCCCGTTGGTTGCTACTATTGTCAAAATTTGATCTTAAGTACGTCACCAGAAAGTCTATAAAAGGCAGAGCTATAGCAGAGTTTTTGACAGATCAACCGATCGAAGGAGATGATGACGCCGAGTTTCAATTCCTTGACAAGCAGCTCGTGAGAGTTAGGGATGATAAATGGACTTTGTATTTTAATGGTGCGTCAAATCAATATGGCCATGGAATAGGAGTTCTTCTTGTTACTCGTGATGAGTCACATGTTCCCCTATTCCTGAAGCTCAATTTCAATGTCACGAACAATCAAGTTGAGTATGAAACATGCTTAGCTGGATTAGAGGCTGCCCTAGAACTTGGGACAAAGAAACTAGAAATGATAGGAGACTCGACATTGGTGGTTTCACAAGCAATAAGAGAATGGAAGGTTAAAGATTAAACTCTAATCCTCTGTCACCAAGAACCTGAGAAGTTGATTCCATGCTTTGAATCAGTGGTCTTCACCCATGTTCTAAGTCTATAGAACAAATTCGCCGACACCTTGGCTTCTCTGGCATCGATGATCGACATACCATCTAGAGTTAGAATAAGGCCACTTGTAATTGAGTAGAAAAGAAAGTCAGCATATGAAATAACAATAGCAATCGAAGAAAGCATAGATGAACTCTCTTAGTACTTTGACATCTAGAATTTTATAGAGAATGGAGAATATCCCAAGTACGCTAGTAAAAAGGACAAAAGAGTGATAAGGAGACTATCGGCATAATTTGTCATTTGTGGAGGAAAGTCATAAAAACGAGAACATTTTTGGGTCAATAAATTCTGTGTCAACAGTGAAGAAGGTCGAGAGCTGATGAAGAGGATACATGCTGGAGTCTGCGGGCCTAACATGAGTGCAAATATGTTAGCCAAAATGATTCTGCAACAAGGGTATTTTTGAATGACAATAAAAATAGACTGCATACAGTTTGTGCGAAGACGTCATAAGTGTCAGATTCATGCAAACCTTATACATGTTCCTCCATCTTAGCTGTATAACTTGACGTCACCGTGGCCGTTCTCAGTATGGAGAATCGATGTGATTGATAGAATAACACCGAAGGAGTCGAATGATCACGAATTCAACTTAGTGGCAATTGATTATTTTACCAAATGGGTAGAAGCTACCTTTAACTCAGTACAGAAAGCTTTCTATGTCACTGAGTTCATCAAGCAGAATATCATTTGTCGATATGGGATTTCCCACGAAGTTATCTTAGACAACGGTTCGCACTTTCAAGGTAAGATCTTGGACTATTTTGAAGAGTATCGAATAGTGGCCCATAAGTCATCTTTATATCGGCCACAAATAAATGGGGCAGTTGAGGTAGCAAATAAGAACATCAATAAGATTCTGCAAAAGATGATCAGTTCGCATCGAGACTGGCTAGAACAATTATCGTTTGCACTATGGGAATACAGGACATCAATCAGAGCTTTAAAAGGAAGCACGCCTTACTCTTTAGTATACAGGATGGAAGTAGTACTTCCCATTGAATTGAAAGTCCCTTCACTAAGAGTGGTGGCTAAAACCAACATTCTAGAGGCAAAATGGCAAAGGAACTGAATGGAGAAGCTACTCTTAAATAATAATAAAAAAGACTATAAGCTCTATTTCATATACAAGGGCATCAAAGGAGGAAAGCAAGAGCATTCAACAAAAAGGTCAAGACCTTGGATTTAAGAGAAAGTGACTTGGTTCTTAAGAAAATCAAGGATCCTGTTTTTTATCTAAGGGGCAAGTTCAAGCTGAACTGGGCTAAGCCGTATCTGATCAAGACCATTATGATCGGTGGCGCCATAATCCTCATAGACTTGGACAGTAACACATTTTCCACCCTGATCAATCTAGACCAGCTCAAAAAGTATTATCCCTGAGAGAAAAATAAAATAAAATAAATGCTCGCTGGGCTGAAAATCGAAAATGCAGCCCAAACAAAAGTTAAAGCAGCTGCAAAGTCGAAAATATGAAAGGGCAACCTTGGCAAAAATTAAGGCATTACAAAAGGAGAGTGCTAATACCCAAGAATAAATCGAGCCTAAACTACATTACGACCTGATTTCATTTCTTGGGATATGTAGGCAGTTTCTTTCAAGAAGTCCGGCCACTTTATTTGGTTTTAGCCATCTTACATTGAGAGATTCTTATTAATGCATTGTCTAAATGAGAAAATGATTACTTTTATTCTCATTTTCTCATGTGTAGATAAAGGCAATCTATGAGTAATTATTATTTGTTAAGAACAAAAGTTAGTCTTCAAGTAGTGGTTGATTTTTATTCACATGTGAATTTACATCGTCATTTTCTAGGTAGCATGAATGTACCATGTCCACATTTGTTCAGCCTTGCATTATATAGATAAGAAGTTGACCAATTCAAGTTTAGTACAACTATTTTTTTGAACCTATTATTTGTAAGGAAATATTAGACTACCATTGGTTATTGTAGGCATTGTATGATGGCAATGATAACCAATTAAAGTCTTTTCAACGTTATGATAGATAAGAAGTTGACCAATTCAAGTTTAGTACATCTATTTTTTTGAACCTATTGTTTGTAAGGAAATATTAGACTACCATTGGTTATTGTAGGCATTGTATGATGGCAATGATAATCAATTAAAGTCTTTTTGACGTTATGCTCGGGAGTATATTGTTGCTAATGCTTTTACAATTCAGTGTGTGAACAATAATAATTGAGAGATAATTGATTATTTGAATGCTAATTGATTATTTGAATACATATGCCATGCTTGAAGAATGTCATATGCACGAATGGTGTAGAAAAAGAGTTAATTAAGGATTAGTCCTTTTTAGGAGATTGTAAGAATTTTAGTCATTTCAGATTTTGTATTTTGTGTTTAGTGATCTTTTTAAAGTATAATCAAATTTTGATCTAAAAAACGCTCCATGCTCCGGTCAAATATGCCAACTTATTTAGCCATTCAAATTTTCATTATTTGAATACATACGCCATGCTTGAAGGAAGTCATATGCACGAATGGTGTAGAAAAATAGTTAATTAAGGATTAGTCCTTTTTAGGAGATTGTAAGAATTTTAGTCATTTCAGATTTTGTATTTTGTGTTTAGTCATCTTTTTAAAGTATAATTAAATTTTGATCTAAAAAACGCTCCATGCTCCGGTCAAATATGCCAACTTATTTAGCCATTCAAACATCCAAATTATATGGAGTCTGTTTTCATTAGGCCATGATTTCAGCATCTAGAATGGTAAAATTGATATGGCTTTTGAAAATTGAATTTCAACGATCAATTGTGAGTTCTTTATCCTAAAATCATGAAAAACTATTATGAAAAATATATTTTTTCGAATTTAAAGATATTTCCTTTTATTTTGTGGTTAAACGCAAATAACCATTGTTAAGGAGTTTTACATTACACATTGTGAAGTTTTCTCTGTCATTTTGCATAACCAATTAATTGGTATGTATTTTAATTTTTTATTTATATGTAATTATATCTCGATAAATATCAGTATTGTATGTAACTTATTGGTATTGCATCATAAATGTTTGTATTTTTCAAAGTCATATATTGCGTTACTATCTGTGAAAAATTTGTATTAATAATCAAATAGGTTAAAATAATATTCGAGTGTTTTGTGATTAAATGATATAAAATGACTATTTTCAAATGATTCATGGTTCATATATTTAATCCAAGAAGCGGTCAGTCTTGGAGAATCCTGCAGCACAATAGCAAATGATAAATATATCAGTAACTACTCTGCAACACAATTGTTAAGATAATTGTCAAGATATGTGCTGCAGCACAGATGTAATTAATAAATGTATCAGTAACTACTTCGCAACACACTTGTTAAAATACCGCAACATGTTCATAACTGATAAATATATCAGTTACTACTTAACAACGCACTTGTTAAGATGTTGGCTTCTTCTCCCAATTTTTTTTTCCAAAATTTATCGTCGACTTCACTTTTATCAGTTACGAATAGATAAACTTTAAATTCTAAATCTTAACAATTGAAGTAAAACATGAAATAGTAAAACCCCAAATATGCCTTTAACTTCACAGCTTCGTCTGCATTTTCTTGCTCAAGCATCAATCGATCGTCCTTGATTTGTGAAATTAGAGTGTCGCGGTTGTATGAACTCATAATCGGATTTCTTTTGGGTAGAATCGACAAGATATTTGGGTCTTTGGTACCGAAGCAATCTTTAGGAACAAATGTGTTGGTTTGGAAAGATTTGGGATGATTCGTACGAGGATTTCAAAAGTTTTAAATTTGGAAGCACCGCGTTTATGGGGTATTTTATGGGGAACTAATCTCATTAAAAAGATTTTAATGGGACTAAAACATGCTTTACCACCAAAAAGAAGACCTAATCCAAATTTTTTCTTTAAAAAATTCATTGAGAGTATATTTAAGCACATATTATTCCTAGTCTGTAATATTAGTCACGAACCTTGACAATGATAGGTATGTGGCAATTCAAAGGTTAGCATTTATCTATCTTCAATCCAAAGGTTAATAATTAGCGATTTGAGTTCTTATATCAAAACCATTAGGCTCGTAGATGGTATTCTTTCGATATTGATATTCTTTCAATTTTGTAATTTGACATATATAAAATTATGAATCATCGATGTATTATTAGGGAAGTACATATTGAATGCATTCTTCCAAAATTGGTATTCTTTTGATGTATGTTTTGCATGATGATCTTTGTCAAGTCTATATTGTGTGGGCTTTTTAGGGCAATAAAAGGTTAGGAAGAGGTTGTTAGGGAGGGAGAGGTGTTTCTTTGGTCTTTGCATCTTTGTTTCATTTTGCATCTATTTTTTTGTACTTCTTGCTATTTTTTCTTATACATCATTTTTTCTTCAAATATCTAGCCATTCCCATCTTTGTCCACCATTTTTTTGTGTGCTTGCTTGATTTAATGGTCAAAACTTTGCTAAATTCATTTTTCGACGAGTTTTGTATGGTCTATTTACACCAATCTAGACTTGTTAACTTGGTTGTAGAAAATGAGACAACGCCCCTAGAAAATGAGACAACGCCCCTACGCGTGGTTCTTGGTGGTGGCCACGATCAAAGTTAAGTATTAACGTGCTCAACGGCTTGGCCTGCTCCATACATCGATTCTAAAGTGAATCGGTCTAAATATTTTTTTTTAATAATCTTATCTACAACTCCTTATAGCCTTTTGCTCCAAACTTCAAAACCCACTTTTGAGTTATCTACATGTGCAAAAAATCCACAGACCCAATGAATTGATTCCAATGGCATGTATGCCATCACGTATCCAATGGCATAGAAACCATCACACATGAATTTCTTTGTTATTTATTTCTTCTTCTTTTTTTCACTTGTTTTTCATCAATTGTGGGTAGTTTTTTTTTATGTCATTTCCATAAGTACCTTGAGTATGGATAAGTTTGGGTTAAGCAACAAAAGACTAAGACAGACCAATAAATGCATTAAGAGGATTGATTCAAATTGAAGGTATTGTGAAGGAAAGGACAAAAAAAATTTAAAAGAAAAAGACTAAAACATGACAAGACAAAAAGAATTTGGGATTGGGATTTGAGAATGCATATTGTTCTCTACTCCAAACTAGATATGACCTTAAGAAAAAAAAAATGTATGTTGGTATCGATTTACTTCTAGTCCACAACCAAAAAATTTCTTTTTGAAATTGATCTTCCTTCGTCTAGCTTAGCTCATGGAATGGTAGTTACTCTGCTATAATAGTTCTAGAGTGAAAAAGAAAAAGGCATGTTTTGCCTGTTACCCTTAGTAAGACTTTATTTCTAAGCTTTTCCATCCCCTTTCTCGGTCATCTTGGATGAGAAGACAGAGATAGAGACCGACTTTATCAACTTCTAATGTTTGTGTAGAATTCAGCTTGCTCGTTGAAGTGGAAGCGCTTTCTGTTAGGGTAAACCATTCTTGTGAGAACGAGGGCTGATTCAATTCGGGGGTTTTATTTGAATTAGCCAATTGTCCAGGGAAAGTGACTAGCTAAATGATCTTTGAGTTAGAATTCAAACTTGTTGACGTGGAGAGCCATCAAAGAACAATGACTGATTTGTGAGTGGAGTGCCCTGCGAAAGAGGATGGGATACTGTTAGAACCCTTTCATTCCATCTTTTGATTGGCTACCTAAGCAATGTTTCTTTCTTCCAAGTGGCTTTTCCTTTGTAGAATGTCTACTGCAAAGAAGCAATGTTCCTTTCTTGTGAGAACGAGGGCTGATCCAATCCTTTAATCTTAATCTTTATCGGAAGAGGCAGCAGTGACCTCATTTACTTGTATTCTCAAGTTTGAAGTGTGATGTGAAATGTGATTGGTGATCAAGACCATCTCACATCTAGCTCTGCTGTTGAGATAGGAAATAACAAGATATGTGCTTTGTTTTATTCAAAAATTATTGTCACTCTATGATCAAGAAACGTTTTAAACGAACATGTGGTCGAAGGAGTCTTTATTATCAAGAAGCTTTAACGTTCTATAATAAATTGAAAAGGGTCTCGAAATGAGCGCAATGACAAAAAATAACAAAAAAATAAAAAGAGAAATTTGTCCAATAATAACAAATGGTGCCTCTATGAGTTGACATCCAATCCAATCAACCAAAAGCAACCGACTACAAGTAAATGGCTTGATTCAACTAAGTTGAATTAAGATGTTGACCCCATTGATCAATTAATTAGTCTACTTGGTGAAATTTATGTTTAAAGAGAAAAAGGGGGGGAAAAAACATTAGCAATTAGTCCAAACACAATTGTTGTAACATTCTAAATTTTGTAATTATTTTGTAATAAAATAAAATAATAATAAATTAATAGTCTTAATTGTAAAAATATATATACATTGAAATTAGAAATAATCTTAATTGTTTTATGGGTCATGTTAGCTACCGCCCATTGGACGCTGGCTAATAGCATAATAAAGACAAATATTTTTCAATATTAATATACTTTTTGATGTGGGTCTTATTACTTTCACAGATATCAATACATTTTATACAAATATCTATACATTATATACAAATATCTATTTATTATAAATTCATTATCCACCGCTCATTGCATTTTTCTTGTTTTAATTGTCTTT
>JAOTRH010146596.1:0-13510 GCA_034768845.1 Heliamphora exappendiculata | reverse complement strand
ATTGTTTTATAAATAATTTCTCATTAAAAAATTTCTTTAAAAAAGCATTTATATTTATCATTTTTTATTTTTGTTTTCAAATGTTTTGTAAACTCCAAATAAAAACATGTTTGATATTTATTCTTATTTAAAAAAATAGTTTTAAAATTTATTAAATTCTTTTAAAAAAAATATATATATATTTTCACTTGTTTTATAAATAATTTTTTAATATATTTTTTTTTTCACCACTTTCGATCACGGTCTTTGACCCACCACTACCACCTTTTCCAACAACCACCAATTCTGACCGTTACTACTATCATTTGTTATTATTGACGACAAACACCTTCGGTCACCACCTCTGACCACCACATTTAATTATTACATTTGACTACGACTTTTGACCACCACCTATAGCAACCACATTCAATCATTATCTCTAATAATTACCTTCAGCTATAACTTTCGATTACCATTTTCAAAATATCTATGTACTAAATATATTTTTTATTTTTATTTGTTATAAAAATAAATAATAATATATTTTTTATTTATTATAAATAAAAAATTAAAAATTGTAAACGTTACCAAATAATGAGGCCAAAATTCTTGTACTCTCTTCTACTTTTAACGTCTCCATACGCTTTACTCTCATCTCTCATACTAAATACAATCCAAATATAATATAACTAATATCGTACTTTTAAATCATTCAATTCCCTTCCTAACCCTTTAATCCCTTTAATCTCAAAACAAAATACTCCTAACCCTTTAATCCCTTTAATCTCCCAAAAAGAGAGAGAGAGAGAGAGAGAGAGAGAGAGAGAGGGGCTAAAGTGAGACCAGGCTGAACAAACGCACCCAACCCTGTACCCCAGTTCAAAAAAAGGAAGTGGTGAAGATAAATAAACGTTTCACTCTCCTCTATACCTTTTCCCCTTTCATAATCCTTTTGGCTTCTTCCAAAGTAGTCATACCCCTCAAGACATGATATTCTGTCATGTAATGCGTTATGTATTATTTAAAATGATAACGTTTTAATAAAATTTTAAATTAACACTTGATTAAAATAACATTATTTTAATTAAAATAATATTATTTTAAATAAAAAATTAGTAAACAGTTCAATTTACACGTTGTTTACGATTTTTCATCAAGCAAAAAATTTTTTAATGAGCAAAATCCGTCCGCATAAAAGTTTTAACAAGTAAAATTCTTTTGAGACAAAAATACAATTGCTCCTTCATCGTCTTTTTTATTGTCATCATCATCTTTCCTATTATTCATAATCCGATTGTTCTTGAGATCTACACCAAACTCTGCTTTTTATCGAACAGATTCACACTCGGAACCATTTTTGCCGGCTTACTAGCCATCTCTTTGGTTGCTTAGGCTTGATCGGAGAATTCTACTGTGAATGTTCGTACAGAACACTGAGATCGTATATGAAGGCGTGATGGTGCATGTATATGAGACTGAATTTTTGTTTATTGATTTCAAAATTTATTACGTATAGGATGAATTCTGATTTTAAGCTTGTTTATTTATTTATTTTTCTTGAAATTCAATTTTCAAGCTTACTTTAACGGCGTGTGAATTAAAAAAATAAAAAATAAAAGATACAAATATTTATCTGTTTAAAGAGTATTTTTGGAAAAAAATGTGCAATTGGATCTTACATGTTAAAATTTTTATTGATGAATCTTGCGCATTAAAATTAAATTTTTTAAATTTTTAACTAAAAACCCCTATTTTAAATACCGAATAAAAACATTACATAGAAGACGATACTCTATCCCTACCCAAAGATCGGGTGTTGTCCGTAGCGATTCTCTTATGTGGCTTCCAAACAAATCCGACCCACCCTTTTTTGCTGTTTAATTATCTGCATGTCCGTCCCCTTTCGGAATTTATCTTTCAATTGTGATCTTAGGAAGAATCCACTCGCAAACAATGGCCGGCCGCAGTGCTGCTTCGTACGCATCGCGATTGCTGATCTCAGACACATCATGTCCGCGAAGAACCTTTAAACCCCTGTGCCGCTCATCAAGTATCTGAAGTTGGAACTCTTACAGTGAAATCCATTCGTAGGCTGATTCCATCTCATCAAGAAGACATAAACGACACGGCGAGTTTCCATCTCGAGAATCGCATCAATCATATCAATTTTAAAAATTTTAGTCTCGAAATTACCAATCATCTTAGTCGGTGGCAGACTAAGAATTTGATTCGATGGACACAAAAATATAAATATTTATAATAAGTAAAAAATTAAAATATGTATTTTTATAATTTCTTTTTGTTACCGTTGATTGCGACAAATTTTTATATTTTAAAATTTTTTCATAATAGTATCATTGCTAACTTTATTAAAAACATCAATTTTTTTTTACGTAAATCACCAAACTATTGTTCATCCACTAATCACCTATTTGGTTTCGCAATCGATTCTTTACAATATTCATAGTTGAAAATACCATTTGGACCGTAACAGTTGTAACTGATAAGATCAATGACAAAGTAATGAGTAAGTAAACTAATGAATATACTTTATCTCTTCCTGTCTTTACCATTTGTTTAGCGAGATGAGTAATTCCATTTAAACTTGAAAAATCATTATTTAATCACATATCAAAAATATATGTATCAAGCTGATCATGAAGTACCATAAGTTCAACAAGAGAAAAGTCGTTTGGATAATATTCAGCAAGGCGAATCAACATCTTTCTTATCAAAATCAGAAAATGAGTTCGATGGATTCAGACATACCACACAGAGCAACAACTCATTGTTCGTCTTTGTGAAATAAGCATTTAATTCTTGAAGTTGCATATCGATGACAACATAGAATAACTCGACGCGAAAATGATGTAAATTTGTCATTTGTTGAGTTTTGCGTCTTTTTTACCCTTGAGCTACGAAGTCATTATCCATATTAAAAACATTAATTCCATTCTTTTTACAAAAAGAAGAAACATCATTAAGTAAAGATGTCCATCCACTTTTTCTCATTATTTGGAGCCGTTTATTAGAAACTTCAACCAAGTTCATAGTATTGACAATATTTTGATATTTTCTTTGTAATACTTGTGATAATTCAGATGTAATAGCCAATACTTGCCTCATCAAATGAAGATTAAATATAAAGCCAAAAGACTACATTGAGTTCAACAATATATTTGCTTCTACTCGTTGCTCTGAATTGAAATAATTCTTTGTAATAATTTTCAGCACATCAATCACTGCTAAAAACATATTCATCAAGCTAAATAAGGTATTATAATGTGAACCCCATCGTGTATCACCGGAACGTTTGAGGCTTGTTTCCTGATTTAAACCTTGTCCATTTGAAAGCTCTCCAACATTAAGTGCTGCAATAACTTTTTAAACTTGTTTGTCTCTAAGAATATCCCAGCATTTACATGATACTTCAACAACATTCACCACACTACTAACATAATGAAATAACAGTGCAATTTGATCATGATTCTTTGCTACGACCACAAGAGCCAATTGAAGTTGATGCTCAAAGCAATGAACATAATATGCAAAAGAATTCTCTTTTATTATCAGTGTTTGAAGACCATTCAACTCACCTTACATATTACTTGCCCCATCATAGCCTTATCCCTTTAATCTTGAAATACTTAGTCCAAGCCTACAAAATAATGTCTCCACAGCTTTTTTGAGTGATATAGCATTGGTATTAGCAACATGCTCAATACCCAAGAAGCGTTCAATAGCATTGCCTTCTTTGTCAACATGCCAAATTGCCACGGCCATTTGCTGTTTTATTGATATATTATGGGCTTCATCAATTAAAATTGAAAATAATGCATCATCAAAATCTTCAACAATCATTTTGATAATTTCACCTTAGTCCTCACCGTAGTCTTCACCAAAAATGCATCATCAAGATCTTCACCCCACACCGTAGTCTTCACCAAGAATGCATCACCAAGATCTTTACCTTAGTCCTCACCGCTGTGGCACTGCGCTTAGGGACTTAGCCATTAGGATTACAAGTCACAACAGAGGGGGAGGGGGGGGGCGCAGTTTTAATTGTAATTTTTTTTAAAATATATAAATAATAAAAAAATTTAGGAGGGGCACGTGATCCCCCTAGCCCCTCTTTTCATCCGCCACTGATCTTTGTAGAACCAAGCCAATCTTACGCATAAAGAACAAGTTGGGTTAATTCACAAGTTTTTTCGAATCCTTGGACACTCTAGTTAGTATAGAATACAAGAGGACAATTCTCTTTACTCCGGCACCAACTCATCGCGGAGTTGAATTTGCAAAGTCAACTAACAATATTTTGAATGAAATAATATTAGTCAATTTTATTAAATGAGTAAGAAACAAATAATGACCGTACATAAAATATTCTTATTTATTGAAAATACCAGCAATTAGGGCTAAATAAAAAATCGAAAAAATCGCTAATCCGATCTGGTCCAATCCGATTTGTATGGTTCGGTCCGATTTTAAATTTTTACGGTTTGATTTCGTTTTATAAATTTTGAAAACTATTTTGAACGGTTTGGTTCTCGATTTTTTATTTAAACTCATGGTTTTGAGCCAAATCAAAAAAATATATGCGATGCGTATGAGCGACTGAGCGTATCTAAAGTAACTTTGTAAGTTGTAAGTTGTAACCTAACCCAGTAACCCTAACGCCACCCACGCCTCATCTCCAATTCTCCATTGCATGATCGCAACCTAACCCTAACTCACTCTTAGACTCTCACTCTGTCGGTAGTCAGTATCATCGCCCACGCCTCGTCGCCAATTTGTCGTCTCTTTCGCCAATTCACCAATGGAATCGTTGCTAGATACTCAAATCTCCCTTCGTCGATTCGTCTTCGTCGTCTTCTCTACGCCGCCTCATCCATTAGCTCGAGATACTCATATCACTCTGTAACTCTCTCATTATCACCGCCCACGCCTCATCGGACTTCGCCATCACAACTATTTGTCGAATCATCGTAACCCTAACGCCTCATCGCTTTTTATTTCAAGTTGTGCTCCATACTAGATATTATAGCTATTATAAATTTATATGAATCCATGTTGTGCCCCATGCTAGATCTCCATGTTAGGTAATTGTAATCCATGAGTTACAGCTTTTTATGTAATTGTAATCCTTGAAATGATCTCCAAGTTAGGTTTTTTAATTTTGTAATGAGAAAATTGGCTGTTTTTTTTTTTTGGATAAAGAATTGAAACCGAACCGGAATCAAATCGTTTTTACGAATTGGTTATGGTCCGATTCCAATGGTCCAACAGTCCGAATTAAGTGCCAAAAAATCAAGAACTGGTAGCAACGGTTCAGTTCACGAATTCCCTTAAAATCATATCAATACAATCTGTGTGCACCCCTGCGAGCAATGCAACATGTATGCTGGGAGTACCTAATAAATTTCCACTCAAGTGCATGGAGCTTGAGCCAACATAGGGCAATCAAGCTCCACGGCTGGCTCGGTTCAAGCTTGGTTCAAAGAGGTTGCCAAAAGGCTATACTGACAAATGATTTAAATTGTGCCAATGTGAGTGTTTGGCAATACTACTACTAGTAACTTATAAATTGTAACTTGTAGTAGAAAATGTGAGTGTTCGGTAAAACTTGTAACTTGTAACTGAAATAAAAGAAAAAGTAGTTAAAAGTTATAGCAGAAGTAATGAGTGCTTTTGATAAATTATAACTTATAACTAAAAGTAGTAGCTGAAGATTAAAAACAGAAGCTAAAAGCATTCACGAACACCGCAGAAAATAATAATGCTAAGTTCAACAACAACTAATGATATAACCATAGGCCTACATGGGGCCCGAGGGGGCCAATGCCTCCACTAAATTTTTGTCAATGATATTTAATAATTTTTATTTTTTCTCCGCTTAAATTTAAGGATTAATTAATTATTAGTCCTATTTGTAAATTTTTTAAAAGATTTAGTCCAAGTTCTAATTTTTTTAAACTTTAGTCTTATTTTTTAAATAATATTTTTAATATGACTAATATACCCTTAGCAACCTTAATTGCCGCTCTCACTATCCAAGCCCTAGCCCCGCTCTATCTTCCTCATTTCATGTGTCACCCTCTCTTTCTATCTAAACCATAGCAACACCGACTCTCTCTCTCTCTCGCTGTCGCCGCCACCGTCGATCCTCGCTGCCGACATGAGCCATCTCTGTCGTGGCCAGATCTCGCCGGAACCACCATGGTCAAATCTCACCACCGTCATCCCTTGCCACCGTCGCCACTCCTCATCCTCAGATTTAGACCACCGATTCTCATCCTCCTCAAATTTGGATCGTCGCCATCACCACTCCTCCTCCTCCCCAATACAAGATTTTCGTTTCAAATAGATAAATTAGAAATTTAACTGAGAAACTTTTTAGTTGAATTTTCTATTTTAACGGAGAAATTTCTTAGTTTAATAATAGTGTTTTTTTTTAATTGAAATTTTTCTATTGAAATGGAGAAATTTTTCAATTTAACTTTTGGAGGATTAGATGGCGACGGAAAAATATGTCAGCGCCAAGAAAGAGTGGTTGGTACCAGAGAATAAGAAGTCATCGATGCCGGCATCCGCATCGACGCCAAGAAAGAAGAAGGGCAATGAGGGCTAAGGTTTTGGGGTTATTACTTATATGGGGTTTTAGGGACATATTTGGTATATTAATATAAAATGAGACTTGAATTTTAAAAAATTTTGGGACGGGACTAATCTTTTTAGAAATTTTATCTAGGACTTTTATTTGAAAACTCTAAAATTTAAAAAAAAAATCTTAAAGAGTAATACTACGTTTACTGAAAAATTTGACTGAAAATTCTGACCGAATGGTCTCCTCCGCTTTTTGTGTGGAGGGAAAAGAAAGATTAATGTGATGCTTTTAGGCTGTTTGGTTTTGTGAAATTAGATTATGAAGAATATTAATATTGTTAAACAAATAATCTTGAGATTATTTTGAAAATATTAACTTTAATAATATCAATGGTTTAAGGGTTTTTTTCTCGTTAAATTATCATGTTCTTTTATTTCATCATTCAACTATAAATTTTATTTATTTGGCTTATTAATTATCTAATTTACACATGCCTAGCTAAATAAAAAAATAACGTTTACTTAAATGACAAAAAATAATAACTATTTTCATTCAATTTTTATAAACAAATTAACCCTAAAACCAAAGGCATTATTAGATAATTTAACATCGTGTTAAAAACCAATAACATATTTTTATATATATCACTACATGAGAATATTTTTATACACACACATATAAAAAAAATTTTATATATCACAAGATAAAAATATTCTCATACACATATATCATTATATGAAAAATTTCTCATACATATATCATTACATAAATATATAAAAATATATAAAAAATATAGAAACATTGATATGTATTTCTTATAAAAATACCAAAGGCATTAAAATTTTAAATCGTATTTAAAAACATAAAAACGAGTTAAACACATTTTTTAAAAAGCAAATAAATAGTAAATATAATCTTATAAAAAAACATTGATAAATACATATAATCAGATCGTATAGTTACAAATATTCGATTAATTTAATTTTTTATGTGAATAATAAAATTAATAAATAATATAAAATAAACGATTTAAATTATAAAAATATGTTAAAAAAACAAATAATTCAATAGAGCACAACATGATTTATATTTCAACCTACCTTATTTTATAATTTTTCACGATAATTAGTATTTCTGTTTCTTAAATTATAAAATTCCTCTTTTTTATTTTTTTTGGTTATTTGTTATTAGTAAATACTAATTTATGTGTGATTTTTTTTAGATTGGGATTAATTAGATGAGTATAAATTGTTTTAGACTCTTCTAATTTCGTTTATCAATTTTTTGATTGTATATTTTTTATTATGATTTTTGTGAATTGTAATTATAATTGTATATTTTTTTTTGTAAAACTTTTATTTGAATATTTAATTTTGATGATTATAATTGTATGTTTAATAATGTCTTATCTTTAAATTTTAACTTATAAAAAAATATTTTGAAAGAACTATTTAAATAACCCTTTAAGTTGATTATTTTTTTAATTATTAAATAAAAAATAATACAATTATTATTTTTGATACGCTACATCTTAACAGAAGTTTCTAGCTGTGCTCCTAGATAACACAATCACAAGTCTCTCTCTATCTCATGAAATGGTTGGGCTTGATATTAAAATCAATAACGCAACAACTGCATTTTTTTACGGGCATTATCTGTTCCCTAGTTAACGAGATGCTAGTGTAGGGGGAAGGTTGAGTGGCCAGAAAGAAAGGGGTCATTTGACAACTTGGACCGAATTAAATTGAATTAGATTAGTAGTGATGATAGATTAAATTAAATTAATAGTGATGAGAGATTGGTAATAAAGTGAGATTAATAGTGAGGTGAAATTAATTTTTTGTATTTAAATTGAGTGGGTTTAAATAACGAATTAGATAATAATTTATCATTGTATTAAGTTAATTTAATTTAAAATTAACTTAAATAAATTAATAAGTTAAAATTTATATTATTTATTTTAATGTTTTAATATTTATTATTATTTTTTGAAAATTTTAAATTCACTCTTTAATTCAATTCTTCCGAATCCCACACATCCCCCTTACTAATTATCTTCCATTTAGCGAACAAATAGTCCGGATTAATCCGCCCGAACTATTAGTCCGGAGACTTAACAAACGCGGTATTAAACTATACTCCGGACTAATAGTCTGGGCGAACTATTAGTTTGTCAAAACAAACATGGCCAAAGATTACCAGTTGGGATAGCTTCAAAACGGTTGCTGGAAGGGGGAAGTTCCTAGAGGAGGGAGAGTGGCTTAGATGGAAAATTATTAGATACTTCTGAAGTACCATGTAAGTAATGCTATGTGATACTATTGATAAATAAGTAATCGCAACTTACACAATGTGGATTACTTTTATCTCGTAACTATCCAATAAAAGTGAGTTATCATGTTTCTACTAATATTTGTTGCTGCCTGTCATATTGGAGGGGATAATCATATGGACTTGTCACATGGTACTTCGAGAGCACCGACTAATTACTCGGCTTAGATGGGGGAAGTTGTTGGAAGAGACAATGGCCTGGCCAGAAATGTGCCAAATTTTTGGCAACAAAACACCGTATTATTTCCAATTTTCAATTTTTTTCAAACACAAACATAGAAACAGAAAACAAAAAGTGTATGCTATATATGTGTGTGTATATATATATATATATATATTCTTACCTTGCACTGTGCAAATTGACCACAATCTTGGTAAAGCAAACCTGGTTCACGAACCTATCATTTATTTATTATTTTTGATAAACGGGTGTTGGAGTCAACTTTCACAGATCTCGACTTATTGCAGAATTCTAAATTTAACAACAAAGTAAATCTCCCATAGCCTTAAGGACTCGAAATATTGTCCATTGGAAAACAAACTTAAGGCCCCACTGCCCCAGGGTTCGACCCCTGGGGTATTCCATACCCCCTTCCCACTTAACCTACCCAAAAAAAAAATACCTATTAAAGTTTCTTCTAGAATCAGCTGTTTACACAATTAAGTTTCATGAAAACATGTAATCCTGTCTTAGTTAAACTATAACAAAAAATATGATAACTGGTTATTATCTTTAATTTAACAAAAGCAACATGTACAAATTTAAATTTTCTACCATCCTGTAGCTAGCATAATCTTTCAATGTGGAATGCCATGGACCTATGTTCCATTTCTAAAATTTTGGTTGTAAGAAATGATTTTAGAAATCATACTCTTCGTATTAATAAGGATGTTCTTTTATGTTGCCCTACCGATTGCACACTGCACATAGCTTTTGCTTACAGAAGAATTTTCGAGAGAGAATAAGTAGATAGTCTTTACCTCATGTTTTTTGTAAAGAGACTGATTCGATTTACTATAGAGTTTGGAAAATATAGTAGGTAGGTAGCATTACCTCGAGATTTTTTGTGAAGACGCTAATTTCGTGATCAAACCAATGCCCTAACACTAAAGGTGAAGAACGGTTGCCATTGTCTTAGGTCATGACATCTAGGGCCTGTTTGATGATCGTTATAGGCCTTAGGATTGGAACACCAATATGTGGTCTTTGTTTGCTTACTACAAAATCGACGGGATTTGTAGTCCAGTTGGATTACCAATCCCACCAAATCGGTGGATTAGTAATACCCAACTCAACTTGGAATTTGTAATCCAATTCGCATTGATTGAAAGCTAAATACCATTATTACCCTTGCATTATTGTGTTGCCTAAGAGGCTACCAGCAACTTCAACTGGCTACGCGGTGGATACTCAAAGCATAAGGACAATATTGGAAATTAACAAATCTAATCCTATTCCACCATATTCAATTTCACTCAAATCAATATAATTTTGTCTAGTCCAGTATTTAATCCTACCTAAATCAAACATACAAAAACTATTATCACCTCGTTATTAATTTTAATTCACTACAAATCCATACAGTAATTCTACCTCATTGTTAATTTCATTCAACCTACACTGCCTATCAAATATGGCCCTAAAGTTATTTTACGTGGTATTGTATTTAATTTCTTAATTCTGGTCCACATCTCCATGGCCCCCAAGTAGGTAGAATTTGGAGTTAAAATAACTCTTCGAAGACCAATCCTAGATACCACCTTTCAAATTGATGTTTACCACTTCACCTAAGCTAACATAATTCCAGAACATAACGAAAGAAAAACTGGGAGAAGAAAAAGCAAGAAGAAATGAGTAAAGCAACAAAACATCTACATCTGAGGACATACAAACAAAGGTATTTGAATGGTTTCAAGAACATTTATGTTGCCCTTGTATAAAACCTATCCAAACATTGTATACCTGGAATCATATTGCCTATGTTTTGCCATATAGAAAATGTGCTTCAAGTTCAATTTGTCATCTCAAACTTTGAGGGTTTCATCAGCGAAGATCTAGTTCAAGCTCAAGCTTGCATCGACTCCTTTCATCTAGAACAAGATAAAAGAATATACAGAAGTCATTAGTTTGAAACATTAAAAGCAAATCCACTGCATGAGATATCACATAATCCCAATATTAGCATTTATGTCGTTTACCAAGCGTACCCACATAAAACAGAAAAGGGAGTAAAGCAGACAGCAGTCCCTGGAATCAACGTAACCATCCCAAATATATTAGCACATGGAACAAACAGCAGTCCCTGGAATTGACATAGCACGACAAATTATCAATTGAAACCAAACATAAATACAGAACACATTCGTACGCACACACAAACACAGAGGGAGAAAGAGGTACCTCTAAAGGACAAGCTGCTGTGCTATAACTAAGTTTATGTGTGAAGCTCTTTGGACATCAGCTGGGCAGCAAATTTCTGAACCTTACGAATGTTTTCAGTAATTAAGGAAAAGTACAACTGTAATTCACATCACAAGTTTTGCCAAACAAAGGAAAATGTAATGACTGTTGGGAGGATATTTTCTCTTCATAAATGGGATGGTTGAGCATCAGTAAATTATTGTTGTTTACAATAGCACGAACTAGTATTTCCTTTGCCTCCTCGTGTTTCTTTTTCAGCATGCTGCAAATCTGCATAAACAACATATACTACCACATAATGTCAAGTAATTTGTGACTTCAGTACTTTAAACCCACAATCTGGGATTAAAAGCACTAAGGGAGTGTATGGTATCGCTGAACTTTGAACGTATAGATTATTGCTGAAAATGTGATAATAACTTTAACGAGAAGTTACAAGTATTTGTTAAAGTTGTAAACTTATAGCTTCAAATAGTAGAAGTTGTATTTGTTGATTTAGAATAAGAAACTACAAGCAAAAAGCTAAAAGCATACTTGTTTGAATATTCCTAACTTTTTGTTGAGCTGTAAGTGAAAAGTTAAAAGTTAACCTCAAACAAACACCACCTACTTGTGTCTTATTTCTTACATATAACGAGGGGTTCACAAGACAGTAGTTGTCCCCTCCCAAAACGATAGACAAATCCCAATCTTGGTAGAGGCTCGATTCAATCCTAGGTGTGTATGATATAACCAACCTACAAATGGCACCCATGTGGACTACCTGCCACCTGTGAACATAAGTGATACAGTTCAGGGTTCACATTTAAAGTCCTAGATGACACACACTTAACTGGAAGAACAAAAGTAGACCAGGAGTCAGTTATTTTCATCTTCAAGCCAGTTATTTTCTTCCTCAAACACTGCCGCGTTAGTTAACAGGGGTTCTAAAACAGTTGACCGGACAGCCAAAAGCAACGGTATATGAAAAGATACAGTGGTATTTTCTGTTTTCATGTTTGCAAGACCCTGACCATCCACATGGATAGAGGTACAGGATAATTCAGGATGCATCCCTTTGCTCTTTCATAGCCAGAATGTGAAGGAAACAGGGGCTTCAACCATTGAGAGTTTCCACTAGATGCAAATAAAGCTCTAGATTACCAAATTCAGGTCACGATTTTCACATAATTTGTGTGATTTCAAATTTAAATACATGATGCATTTTATTAGGAACTAGAAAAAATGGCACAAATAATGTAGAGGACCACTGATGTTAAAAGGAACAAAAAAAAAGAAAAGTGGGTAATGTTGGTTATTTTTTCCTTCATTTGCCCTTGCAGTTAAGGGGATTAGCACTAAAAAAAATTGTAAAAATGTTATTGTTGTCAGGTCATTTTGGAAATCAAAAGTGTCAGTGGGTTTCAATTTTGAGTTCATACAAAAAGGGGATTTCCCTTTTAATAATAGTATAGATGTGCAGGATGTATTTATACATGGCTTAATAGCAAATAAAGAATATACTTACATCTTCAAGCTCCTTTCCATAAGCCTCAGCCTTTTCCACATAGTCATCATTTTCCATTACCACAGGGATTTGAAGTTCTGTCAGGTTCTCCATCCGAGGAATATTCAGTGTAAAGGTTTGACAATCTTTAACAGCACTAGTGATGTTACTATCAGCCAGGTTTTCATGGTTAACCTAGATGAAAAAAACAAAGCACATCAGATAATAATTCTCTAACGATTCACTTGTTTCTACGTTTCAATAAATCCTTACGTATCCATCTCAAACTAAATAAAGGTAAAAGAAAAAATCTGCACACTTCTTCAAGAAGCTACCTCTTTGTCAACCACTCTTTCTGGAAGTTCTCTAACATTTCTGAGATTTCAGATAAAAGCATGTGTGAGTGCAGGAAACCAGGAAAATTTAATGTTTGACCAGATAAATAGAAAATATGGGACCTGATTTCAGTAGGAGATTGTGAGAAACGTTTTGAAGGATTCAAGTTTAGCACATTTGCGATTGACGCCTGCATTATAGATTTTTGTAAGCATTAGTAAATTATCAACGTAATTTACATCTGAGTTCAAAGTTTGCTAAAACTTCAAACAGTAGTAGTATCATAGGTGTTATAGTGCAATAAAGGAATCTTTACTCTTTTTTTTCTTTTTGGGGTGGGGGGTGG
>JAOTRH010146575.1:0-13510 GCA_034768845.1 Heliamphora exappendiculata | reverse complement strand
TATATATATATATTAAATTTATATAAAATGCTTATTATTTATTATTTTATTTTTCTAGTACAAATTTTAAAAGTAAAAAATTAATTTGTTGTCTAAAAACAACGCTCAATAAAGCAATCAACCTAATTTACGTCAAGCAAACGTCACCATTATTCGACAATTTAATATATTGTTTGTTGTAACTGAAATTATGAAAGTATAAATTATAATTAAAAGACTTGAATGTGAACTAAAACTTTAAAATGTTTGTTAAAATTATAAATTTATAACTTAAAATAGTAAAATTTGTAATTGTTAATTTAAAATGAAAAACTATAAGCATAATTATTTAGGTATTTAATATTTTTTTTATTGAACTACAAACTGAATACTATAATTTAAATAGGAACAAACACCCACAATATCTCTACCAATCAAATTATTAGCATGCACGTGATCTGTTTTTTATATAATTTCTTTGAGTAATTGTTTTTACGTTAATCAAAATAAGTATACCTTTTAATTTTTTCTCATTGTGAGGAATACAAAATAAAGAAATTTTCAAAAATAAATAAAGTTCAAGTTAGACGAAAAATAACTCAATGAGTTTTGTATGGCTTTTTTTTTATCTTTAATAAAAAACATTTACTTTGGTTTGAACGACTATGCATGTTTTTTAGATTTTTCTTGTCACAAAAAATTGAAAAGTAAAAAATTTATTAAAAAAATGCAAAAAACTCTAGATTTCTAGTTCCTGTGTGAAATATTAAAAAAGTTTGAATTTTAAGAAATTTAATTTTTTCAAAAAATAAAAAAAGTTGAATTATCAGGAAAAATTTATTTAGAATAGTTTTTATTTTTTAATTTTTTTTAAAAAATATACTTTATCTCATATTTTTAAGTTATAGTATTTGGGATACTGATATATTTTTTTCTTGAAAGAAATGTAACGGCCCAAATAGTTAAAATAAAGAAAGAATAAATTACTTAAAGTCATACTAAGAAAATTAATGAAGTTATAAATAAATAATGAATAATTTAAAGATCATTCAAAAAATATTAGTCAAATTTAGTTTCATGAAAAAAAGATCATAGAAGACCTAAAATTAATGAAGTCATAAATAAATAATGAATAACTTAAAGATCATTAAAAAAATGTAAGTCAAATTTAGTTGCATGAAAAAAAAAATCATAAAAGACCTAAATCTTTTTTGGACATTTTATTTGTAAATGAAGACAAGCTTAACCCACGAGCCCATGAAATTTAAAACACAAGTTTTAATTCTTTAATCCAAATATCATAGGCTAATAAACCTTTTTGTTAGGAATTTTTACTAACATTGTTTTAACTCATTTGGCAAATATGTGACAAGTTAAATATTTTTATTTTAATGATATGAATATCTTAATCTTTAGAAGGCTTTATTTATTAAGTGCAAGAGTTGCTTTGAGATATCAACAAAAACCTAGCATTGCAGAGCAGAGATACTGTGAAACAATCAAGACCGCTCGATCGGTCTTATACGCGTGTCTGCATTAACCAATTGTTAAGATTATGCAGTAGTCACAAGTTGGGCAGATAGAATTGAATTGAGGCTGTTGACTAGTCACAGACGTTATGTTTAAAAATAGGTCATGACACACTTCCTTTGCTCTCTAAGTGTTCCAGAATTCAAATCGAGATTGCATCATGATGAACTTAAATTTCTCTTCAAACCAATCACCAAAACCACTGTCAAACAGAATGCATCCCACATTCCCAAATCCCAAATCGAGGCAGTTACTTTAGGTGAAGGTGGAGCTAGTGATGCTGAGGAGGAGATGGGTCTTGACCCAGACACTGATGTACCTGAGGGGGAGGATCTCTCTAGTCGTCTGGAGCGCGTGGAGGAGGAGCTGTGTTCGCTTCGTACTGATTTTCGAGATATGCTTCGGGAGCAACACGAGATGATGAAAGAACAAAAGGAGTTCTACTCTTATTTTTATGCTCGATTCCCTCCATCTTAGTTTGCATTGTTGTATGTATTTTTTTTGGCACACTGTTAGTTGTTAGACAGTTTTTGGTTAGCATTTTTTTTGGGCAGTTATATTTTTTGGACAATTATCTTTTAGTCCTTTTGTTTGAATGGATAAACAAGTGGATGGGACATTTTTTTTGTTTGGAAACTTAACTGTTAGACACCTTCTTTAGCTCGATAAACATGTTGGTGGTAAATATTTTTGAATGGTTAAACATGTGGATGGGACATATTCTTTGATGACTATACATGTTTGGATCAAATGGTACATACTTGCTTTTGCATTTATATGTGTTTGCCAATTCAGTGCCAAAATGTGGAGAGTTATTAACTTTGTGATACTGATATTGAGACATTAGATGCTTTGATAGCTAAATTTTGATATTGCTATTGAGACATTGGATGCATTGATAGCTAAGTTTTGATGTTGATATTGAGACATGATATTGAGATTTGAATTTTGATGGCTAGATAATGGATATATTTGGATGACTATATTTTGAATTGAGAATGATTGCGTGTAAATTGCTAGATATTGAGAATGATTTGTAGTTAGTGAAATTGGTGGTTGTTTTATGCTTGTTCGAGGTTTGTCACAGAATTGTCAAATGGGGAGATTGTTAGGAATTTTTTTCAACGTTATTTTAACTCATTTGACAAATCTGTGACAACTTAAATGTTTTTATTTAAATGATATGAATATCTTGATCTTTGGAAGGCTTTGTTTATTAAGTACATGAGTTGTTTCGAGTTATCAACAAAAACCCAGCACTGTACAGCAAAGATACTGCGAATCAGTCGAGACCGCTCGATCGGTCTTATACGTGGGTCTGCATTAACCAACTATTAGGGTTATGCAGCAATCACAAGTTGGGCAGATAAAATTGAATAGAGATTGCTACTCCAAAATCAACATGATTAGTGATCATTTGACTTGACAATCCGTATTCAATCCAGAGTTCTTCAAGGTGATATTGTCAAGTGACTGCACTCATCACGTGTGCGACTTGAGTGGATTCTCAAGTAATCAAGACTGGTGGTGGATTCCAATGGCAAACAAGTAGGGATTGGTACATGAGGATTCGGCAAGAAGACTTGTATTGAATATGTTGTAGATTCAACTGGTATTGTAAGAATTTATTGTAACCAAACAATTTTATAGTACTTGTTTTTTCAGACTTGGATAAGTTCCATGGTTTTTACCATATTTGGGATTTTTCACGTAAAAATTGTTTGTCGTTCTTTGTGTGATTGTTTGTGTTTGCATTAGTTTATTTTTTGTTTAATCCATTTGCGCAAATCAAACTAAAGATTTTTGTTTTGAAAGGAAAAATCATTTTTTAATTGGTATTAGAGCAGATTTTTTGTTGATTCTATTTTTTTCCTGTTTGATTTACACAAATTAATTACTTGAAAAGAAAGTGCTTCCATAAGTTGACCCCCACTTTTTGACAGGTCTAATTATCCTTTTTGAAAAGTCAAAATGAGGGTTTTTCTTAAATCTATTGATGAGCATGTTTAGCTAGACGTTACTGAGGGATATGCCTACCCTACTACTGTAGTTGACGGTAAAATCGTTCATAAGCCTTCGATTAAATGGGATAGGACTGATTTTGATAATGCTGGTTGGAATAGTAAGGTTATGAATGCTATCTGTAGCAAAGTCACATAGAAGGAATTTCGTAGAATAAGCACGTGTGATTTGACTAAAGAAGCGTGAGACATCCTTTAACTCACTAATGAAAGAACTTAAACAGTAAAAATCTCCAAATTTCAACGTCTTACTGTAAGTTTTGAAACCCTACGTATGAAAGATGACGAGAATGCTTCTTTTAATCTTGGTGAAAAGATCCCCAACTCAAAAATTGTTCTAAAAGTTTTAAGATATCTTCCCGAACGTTTTTAACAAAAAATCACAGCAATAGAAAAAAGTAAAGACATTGATTCTATTACAGTTGGAAGTTTGATTAGAAACTTGCCAACTTTTGAGCTGAACTTTTAAAATCATAAAACTTCAAAAAACTTGGCTTTCACCTCAGCTCAAGGGATTGCAAGTGATTTTGATCATGAATTCGATCCTAAAATGATGGCTATATTTGTTAAAAAGTTTAAAAAGTTTTGAAAAAATAAAAAGCCAAATTAGGAAGAAAAATCACAAAAGAGATTTGGGAACGACAAATTCAGGAATGAACCCAAATCCTTTGACAAAAAGGGCAAAAAATATCAAAAATTTGGCTCTCAGTGCTACGAATGCAAAGGATTTGGGCAATTGCTCAAGAATGTCCAAACAAGAAAAAAAAAAGCAAAAGGTATTCACAGTAACCTAGGATTACAAAAGTGAACCAAAGTTGAGTGATAAGAATGGTGACCAGTATGATGGCTGGAATGCCATAGCCTTTGTTGCTTCTGTTCACAAGGACTCTAGTGAAACTGGTAGTGAGGAGACTGAGAGTGAATGAGGTGAGGAAGAAACTAATGAGAAAACTGGTGAAGGCGAAAACAATGAAACTCTCCAGGTAGCTTACGACAAGCTTTACAAATAGAGTTACGTGTTGACTAAGAAATGTGCAAAACTTATTTTTCAACTCAAAACCAATGAGAAGGAGAAAGAAAAAAATCATGCAAGAGCTACTGATGGCTCAAGCTAAAGAAGAAGATTTAAAATCTAAAATAAATATCTTATGCATTAACCTAGAAAATTATAAACAATATAGGAAAAGATTCATGTTGATGAATGATGATAAATCTTGTAGAATGTTTAGGTTAGAAAGTTGAATAACTGAGCTTGAGAATAAATTGAATAATGCTAATGCCACTCTTAAGCGTTGGAATGCAGTCTCATGAGCTTTGGATGAACTACTTGAAGACCAAAAAGCAACGAGTGACAGAACTAGGTTGGGCTTTGGTGGAACTTCGACAAGCAAACCATCCATAGAAAAGCAAAAAAGAGCCCAACCAACCCAGACTACTACAGCTCCAACCTTTGTAAAAGCCAAACTTGTTGAAGGGGTGAGTTCCAAAAGAATTGAAGCTGCTGATTTCACCAAAGTAAAGTCAAAAGAGAAAAGTGTGACAAGTAAGACCACCATTCAGTATGGTGAGGTAAGAAAATCTAACTCCACTTCTACCTGTCATCATTGCGGCATCTTAGGTCATATTCGTCCTAATTACAAATTGTTGAATCGAATGCCCATTTCAAATAACGGCTTTATACCCATTTTAAATTATTGTGGTATGAGAGGTAACATAAAGCCACACTATTTTAGGCTACCCGACATGTCTCATATGAACTATCATTTCAAGTCCAACAAACCATCACAAGTTAAGAGACTTAGAATACATCCCACAGTGTCTGCCTTGGTGAGAACTAGAAAAGTCTAGGTTCGGTCTAGAGACCTGAAATCTTATGTGGTTTAAACTGCTATGAGAGCTCAAAGCTCTCACGTGTGGTATTTGGATAGTGGGTGTTCACGTCACATGTCTAGTGACAGATTTTTATTTGCTACCCTAGAGGCTTATAATGGTGGGTTAATGACTTTTGGGGATGGTAACTCCACTAATATTATTGGTAAATGATTTGTTTCTGCCGCAAGACTTCCCAAGTTGGAGAATGTCCTTTTAGTTAACAGTTTAAAGGCAAATCACTTAAGCATTAGTAAGATGTGTGACACTCAATATGAGGTGCATTTTTCAAAAAATGACTACATTATTTTGGATAAAAATGGTAAAACAGTCATACACGGGGTTAGAACGTCTGACAATTGCTATAGTATTGTACCTTTAAATGTTGAATCCTGTAATTCTGTCAAGTTCAATGATGCTGACCTGTGGCATCGGAGACTTAGTCATGTTAATTTCAAAAATTTATTAAAAATTGCTAATAAAGAGTTTGCGTCCTTTTGTGATTCTCTAGGTATTTTTCATCAATTCTCTGCCCCAAAGACTTCGCAGCAAAATGGGGTGGCTGAGAGGAAAAATTGTGTCATTCAAGAAATAACTCATGTTATGTTGCATGACAAGAATCTGTTCCAACATTTTTGGGCAGAAGCTGTGAACACCGTGTTAGGGTTGTATACTAAAAATCATATTTAAATTTTTGGTATTATTTTTATTTATTAATAAAACTATTTTTTCACTTTAATGAGAATATTTATGAGTAATGCATATATTTTATTATTTATTTAGTATTGTGCATGTGTGTCTTTTATTCTACATTGTATTTAATCTAGTGTGTAGAATTCGATTTACACACGGAAGACCAAATTAGAGGTTCTTATGGAATATAAATTTTGGTTAACAGTTTAGATAGAATTGAACAAATCACCGGTACGACTGTTGCACAGAATTTTAACAGATTTATCTTGATTACGGAAAAGAAATAATAGCGTCATCTATTGTTCCAACTCGCTGTACTAGTACACTTTGTGTGTATTGAACAGAACAACGTTGGGGTAATTAATTTTATACTGACTATATAAATTAATTTACACTCTATGATTATTATGAGTGCTTATACTCTTAATTCTGAAATAATTATTTATTTGTGTATATTTAATATTTGTTACTTTGATTCATTAAAGGGTGCGTACGGGTCAATAATTCCGGTGAGTTGAATAATAAAATTAATTATATGGTAGATATTAATTATTGACAGAATTTACGTCTCGATTAGTCAAGATTGATGATAACCCTTTAAAGAAACTTACAAGTTTTAACCAAATCAAACTCTGCAGGTAAATTTTATAATCCGATAGTCAAATAAGTTAAGTGAAAGGGCTTAAATTTTTTTTGAAGAAACCGATTAAATATAATTGTCAGTAATTTAATTTAATCAGCGGGTATCTATAATCTTAACGTGGGGAGAATAATAAGTATTTAATAATAGGAGCTCGGATAATTGGTTTTAAGAATAAGATTGTGAGTGCAATTATGATTTTTAAGTGGAATGAATTATAATTTATATTTTGTGAAATTGCTTCTAGGTTGAGGCAGGATTTCCTAATTATATTGGAATGTTATGTCTTATTTACTCCATATATCATTGCTGTAACCTATTTATATGCCGTTATAACCCTAACCACCAAATAATTAATTCATTAAGTCATTTAGGGTCTCCACGTAACCTGAGAACCAGAACTAGAAGAAGTAGCCATAGAGGGTTTAGTGCACGAAGGATCTAAATCTGCACTTAGTTCGTGTCTTTGGCATTTGGAAATACAGCAGATGATCTGAACGGAAAGAAGATTACCGGTTGATTATCGTGTTGATCTTTGGATTCAACTTCAAGATCAGAAACATGATCAAATCAGTGGTATCGAGCAGGTATAATCCCCATTTCGCCTTGTGGATGTACCAAATTTCTGTTTTGGGGATTGGGATTCAGTTTTGTTCATCCTGTATGATTTTTGTTTAGATGGTTTCCCCATCCGTCCAGACGGTTTGACGCTGCACAATTTTTTTTTGATATTGATCCTGTGCCGCTCCACGTGTTTGATTCCATTTGTATGCACCATCTTAGTTTTCTGGAATTCAATTCCATTCACACTGCCTGTTACACGATTAACCACGTCTACTTGAGACCAAAAACTCTTCACACTCCCTATGAACTTTGGAAAGGCACCAAATCGAATGTCGAGTACTTTCGAACTTTTGGGAGTAAATGTTACATCTTTCGGGATAAGGAGCAGTTGGGAAAGTTTAACTCCCGAAGTGAAGAGGGAATTTTCTTAGGCTATTGCATGAACAGTAGGGCATATTCTGTCTTTAATATTTGAAGTTCTACTGTTATGGAATCAATAAATATTGTCATTGATGATGAAATTCCTATTATGCATTCTGAAAATGACGTACTTCTTTCAGGTGATTTCAACAGCAAACAGCAAACATGGTATATTCTGTTTTTAAAAAGAACCCCACAAATGTGAAACAGGGTTCTCAGCACCAAGGTCCAGAGCCTAAAGGTTCTAAACAGAAAGGTCTAGAACCTTCATCCAGGGTGAAGCTCAGCCATCAAATCAGTCAAGTACTTAGAAGAGTCACATATTGGATGCGCACTCGGAGAAAAATGCGAGACGAGGTAACCTTTATGTGTTATTTGTCTTTGATTGAACTTAAAAATGTGAACGATGCTTTACTTGATGAATGTTGGACTAATGTCATATATGAGGAATTAGAACAATTTGCTAAGAATAATGTGTGGGAACTAGTTCCTAAAACAAAAATATAATTGAAACCAAATGGATCTTCAAAAATAAAACTAATGAATTTGGTGAAGTTATCAGGAGTAAAGTTAGACTTGTAGCTCAGGGTTACACTCAGATTGAAGAAATAGACTTTGATGAGACTTTTATCCTTGTTTCCTGGCTTGAATCCATTTGAATCCTTTTTACTATTGCATGCAAACTTCATTTTAAACTGTTTCAAATGGATGTCAAGAGTGCTTTCTTAAGTGGCGACCTCAAAGAAGAAGCCTATGTTGAACAGCCCAAAGTGTATGTTGATCATTCCTTCCCTAACCATGTTTTGAAACAAAGGAAAGCTCTCTATAGGCTGAAGCAGGCTCCTAGAGCCTAGTATGAGAGGCTGACCTCGTTCTTGTTAGATAAAGGTTTTTCTAGGGGTGGTGTTGGTCAAACTTTATTCATTTTCACTAAGAACCATGATATCCTTGTAGCTCAAATCTATGCCAATGACATAGTGTTTGGGTCTACTAATGACTCATTGGTGAAAGAGTTTTCAATTTAAATGAGCAATGAATTTGAGATGAGTCTGATGGGCGAACTGAACTATTTTTAGATCTTCAGGTCAAACAAATTGAGTCTGGCATGTTTATCTCCCAGTCTAAATATGCTAGGAATCTTATCAAAAAATTTGGTCTAGAAAACTCTAAGCATGCCCAGACCCCGATGAGTGTCACTACTAAGCTGTCTAAAGATGAGTCTAGCAAACTTGTTGACTAGACTATGTACCGCAGTATGATTGGGATTCTTTTGTATTTGATGATGAGTAGAGCCGATATCATTTTTAGCGTTGGTGTGTGTGCTCTATATCAAGCTTATCCCAAAGAGTCTCATATTCAAGCAGTCAAACGTGTTATTAAGTATGTGAATGGGACATCTGAGTATGGGATTTGGTTAACCTATGATACAATTGCTGACGTCGTAGGCTTTTCTGATGCCGACTGGACCGGGAGTGTCGATGTCAAGAAAAGCACCTCAAGTAGGTGTTTTTACATAAGAAATAATCTTGTCTCCTTGCATAACAAAAAGCAGAATGCCATCTCCTTTTCCACAGCTAAAGCCGAATACATAGTAGTTGGGAATGGATGCACTCGACTTCTATGGATGAAACGAATGCTATCTAATTACGATTTTGAACAAGGTCCCATTATGCTGTATTGTGACAACACCAATGCCATTAACATTTTCAAAAATCCTGTTCAACATTCCTGAACAAAACACATTGATATACACCATTATTTCATTCGGGATTTTCTAGAAGACGACACCATTATTCTTGAGAACATTGACACTGAACTTCAAAGAGCCGATATTCTGACCAAACCACTTGACTATCTTCGATTTGAGTTTCTCAAGAAGATTCTTGGAGTATGTCTTGTCGAATGGTTTTTCTTTTTGTTATTTTATATATAAAAAAAGGAGTCTGGGGAACTATTTTTAAGTGCTCAGTACCTATTTGTTTGCTTTAAAATAACCGTATCTAATTTTTGACATCATTCCCCTAAGATTCAGTGCATTAATTATTTTTGGGGACGACAACGTCATATAGCCTTGAACTACATTCAGACCTGATTTTATTCTGTACACACTTGTTTTGAAACTAGAAGTTAGGTTCGCCGTATCTTTGGTATCACAATGTTAACGGGTTATTTTTCTCTATCAATCTTTCTATGATTGCATGAAATGACCTTAGTTGATGACCCTCATGACCACAAGGCTATAACTCCCCTATGATCTCAGCACTGGTCTTTTTATCTTGGATGTCTAGAGAAAATGATTACCTATGCGAATCTTGCATTCTCGTTCGTACTAGTGTGTAACCGCCTCAAAAATCGTACCAAAAAGTTTATATATGTTTGAGAAAATGACTACCTATGCGAACGTTGTCTTTTCGTTTGTATTAGTGTGAAAATCGCCTTTGACACCATGACCCTTTGATATGTTTGTTTCTGAAAATGGCTACTTAAGAGGACCTCGCTTTCTCGTTCGACTTAGTGTGATAGTCACCTATGGAACCTATATCAACCATGTTTATCTCTGTTTACAGTCCTTGATTATGGGGAAGTTTATCCGACAAGTCTTTTGAGTCGAAAACGGTTTGAGTTCATGTGAATTTTGGTTTTCTGACAAGTGAGTCAGCATATTTTGATTCTAAATATGTTGTAATCCTGGAATCTTAATTCAATTTAGGCCACACGCTCACATCTTTTGTATAAAATTCATTCTGAGTGTATTTCATAGCATATATGATGGTGTAATATCTGCAAATGGTTGAAAAATTAGGCATAGGTGATTGATTGTTTAAGTGTTTGTACGAAGATGCATTGTTAAGACGGGTACTCTTTGCTTAACTTATGTGTTTTCTCTCCCTGCAAAAAGATTTTCATTTTTTGTGTGAGTTTTGTGTTCTTTTTAAGTTGGTTTCTAGTAGTGTATCTTAGCCTTGTGTTGCCATGTTAATCTGCCTGGACTGTCAATCCAATTTTTATGCCAAGAACTCAATTTCTTAATAGACTGATCCATCAATCTATCGAGCGGTCAAATCCCCCTCTCAGTTTCTCAGCTCTGTTGCACAAGGGTTTCATGGCTTGAAAGACAGATCGATCGGTCTATCGAGTGGTTTTTTGCCCCTCTCTATATCTCAGGCCTCTGCACAAAGTACCGAGACCTGTCAAAGACCGATCGATCGGTCTTTAGACGAATCAATCGATCTGTGCGAATTTAAGGATTTTGAATCGGCATTTACGGTTTTACTTTTCATTTTGTTTTCTCACCTTCTCTCTCTAGCTCGTGCAATTCCTCTTTCCCTGCTTGGTATTTCGCTTGGGTGTGGATTGGTTCTTCCAAATCTTAGCAAGTTCCTTTTTTCTTCCTCTCGTGCGTTTCATTTAGGTTTTTCTTGCGTTTTTGTTTGTTTTATATCTATCTGTCTATAGCCATGTCTCTTCGTATATATACATCTATCTATTTATCTATATATAACCCCATGTTTGTTTTGTTTGTTTTGTTTTGTTTTGTTTTTCTCACCATATCTTCCTCGTGTTGATCATGTGGATGTCATTGATGTGTGTGGTTATATCCCTCATTTGGATTTCTCTCATTCTTTTTGTTTCGTTTCATCCTCTTCTCACCTTGTGTCCCTATTCTTACATTGCAATTTCGATTTTGGTCGTGTTCGGTTCATCGTTCTTATTGTCGTGGGATGTGGTTGAATCAATGGGGTTTTCTTTGTTTTTAGGTTTGATCAGTCTAGGCCTAAGTTCAATCCATGGAACCCAAACATAGGGCTAATTCCACTAGGTCGGTGAATGTAGGTGATCTTGAGCGTCGATTTAGGAACAAGGCTTCATTTAAACAATTTCAACAATCTTTTGCTAAATGTCCAGTCAAATTGGAACGTAATGTGATCCTTCGCGACTTTCCCGACAGTCCTGTCATTGACTCCTTCATTGCCCTTAATTGGAAAAGTCTTTTGACATTCGATCTTAGTCAATCGGTCATTCTTACTCTTGTTTGGGAGTTACACAACTTCTTGATTGAAAATAAGAATGGCATTGACATATTTTTTGGTCATGTATGGGGTGCCGATTTTACTCTTACTTTTGACTTTGTCGCCTTTTAGCTTGGTCTGGAGGATCGACCTGTTAAACCTAACTTTCTTCGTCGTCATTACTTTCATTTTCATACTTTTGACTACTGGCCTACTTTTACTGATTTGTGTGGATCTTCTAGACCTTGGGTGACTGGGGTTCTTGTTTTTCAACGAGATCTCACTGCAATGTATCGTTTTCTAAATCTCATCGTTTGCGCCAATATCAATTTCAAAGGTCATTCCTCCAAAATCTCCTAACAGCATGACTATTTTTTGTAGGTCATTGCTAACTGGAAGAAGGTTCGACGCCTTTTAATTTTTCGTGCCATAGTTCGAATAGTTAGGAGTCAGCCTATCTTTGGGTTGTTATTCGGTTACCTAATCACCCACTTTGTAAAATTGAGTACCCAAATATAATAAAAAGTAATAATAATAATAATAAAATATATAAAAATATTAAATTAGTAAATACACTTAAAAGGAAATTCCTAACAAAACCTTCTAAATAAAATTAAAATCAAAAATTAAAATCAAAAATCACAAAATATTAATAATTATAAAATAATGAAACACGTAGTTCAAGAATTATTCTAAAAATTTCATCTATACAATAATTCATAAAATGACATTAAAAATTTATATTAATTTTTGAAAAATTTTAGAAGAATAAAATTTTACACTGAAAAACTATTACAGTACAAATTTTATCGGATTAAATGACACGTGTCACCCACGTGTCAAGTTATTAATAAGCCATTCTCCTAATAATTCCATTCGGTTGTAAGCATTATTTCAAACCGTTTCAGGTGAGGGAATTGCTTACATTAGGAATTATAAATATCGATTAATGCTCAACCGTTTCAGTGAGGGAATTACTTATTACTAGTAAGTGCATTTCTGCTCAAAATTTAAAAAAATAAATTTTAATATATAAAATTTATTAATAAAATTTTTAACACGCGAGATAAATTTAACAGAAATAAATAAATTTATATATAATACTTACAGATAAATTTATCTATCGTCTTATTTTATGCAAGACAGATAAATTTATCTGTAAATTATTAAAATATGTATCAAGTACACAAATAAATTTATCAATCTTATATACATAAGAAGACAGATAAATTTATTTGTATAAAAAATACCGTGCCTTTTTAAAATACGTATAAAGCATACATATAAATTTATCTGTATGCATATTTATGCAAGACAGATAAATTTATCTGTGTGTATTTTCAAAACACGTATAAAATATACAGATAAATTTATTTGTATATTTATTTATGCAAGATAGATAAATTTATCTGTTTGTTTTATACATATTTTAAAAATGTACAAATAAATTTATCTGTTCTAAGGTACATTTAGATCTCGTGCATTAAAAATTTTATTAGTGAATGAAAAATAAACTCGTCGCTATTTTATGGACCTAAGACTAATTTTTCGTATTAGTAAATAGGTCGCGTGTAAAAAATTTGGCCTATTTGTAATAAATATTTATTATTAAGATTATTTTTTCAAAAAATGATATAAATAATTTGTAAAAACAAATAATTAATTTGTCATAATAGAGTTCAGGAATTATAGTGAAGTAAATAGCATAGAAGATGTACTATCTCAAGGTTTTGGTAAAAATTAATATAATTAGTTGCAACTATGATGGCCAAAAAAATTACAAT